>SNQN01002269.1:63835-71335 GCA_008642245.1 Bassia scoparia | reverse complement strand
GTGGGATGGAACTCTAGTCCGTTCACCCACCCTTGAAAGGGAGCCCGCGTCCTCGAAGGCACGACAGGACACCGGAATGGCCCTGGCTCTGATACCATCTGTAACACCCCTTGGTGTAACAGGAATCCACTAGTAGATATTGTCCTCCTTGTGCCTAGCCCGCAAGGATTGCTTTTGGTGTGTGGCTTGTTACCCACTCAAAAGCAGGCCTCTACTAGGTTGAGGTATCAATCTACTCCTATATAGTAGATTTCGTTCTCCTCAACTTCCGATTGGGATTGAACCCTAGTTCCCTGTCCACCACCCTTGAAAGGGAGCCTTCGTCCTCGAAGCACGACAGAACACCGGAATGGCCCTGGCTCTGATACCATCTGTAACACCCCTTGGTGGAACAGGAGCCCACTTGTAGATATTGTCCTCTTTGGGCTAGCCCGCAAGGATTTGCTTTGGTGTGGCTTGTTACCCACCCAAAAGGCTCTACTAGTTTAGGTATCAATCTACTCTATATAGTAGACTTCGTTCTCCTCAACTTCCGATGTGGGTGGAACCCTAGTTCCCTGTCGTGCCCGCACCAAAAGCAAATCCTGCAGGCTAGGCCCAAAGAGACGAATATCTACTAGTGGGCTCGTTGTCACACCAAGGGTGTTACAGATGTATCAGAGCCAGGCCCATTCCGGTCCTGTCTGCCTTCGAGGACGCAGGCTCCCTTTCAAGGTGGGTGACAGGGGACTAGAGTTCCATCCCACATCGAAGGTGGGAGAACGAAGTCTACTATATAGAGTTGAGTATACCTCAACCTAGTAGAGGCCTTTTGGGTGTAACAAGCCCACACCAAAAGCAAATCCTTGCGGGCTAGGCCCAAAGAGGACAATATCTACTAGTGGCTCCTGTTCACACCAAGGGGTGTTACAAAATTAGTGACGGATTTTTAAATCCGTTGCTAATTTAGTGACGGATTTTAAATCCGTCACTAAATAGTGACGGATTACAAAGGCCAACTATTAGTTAGAGACGGATTTAAAAAACATCCGTTTCTAAATTTAGAGACGGATTTTGAATCCGTTGCTAATTTAGTACACGGATTTTGAATCCGTTCTAAATTTCTTTACATACTTCCTCCGTTTCGTTTTACATGCAACTTTTGCTAATATCGGGCAATATCAAATTAATTGCAACTTTCTACACATCTTCTTTTTTTAGAAAAAAAAGCTAGTGAAATTACTATATTGTCCTTACTAAAACACCTAATTAAATCATTACTAGATTGCCATGTGGGTGTACTTACATAAAGCCCCACACTCTCTCTCTTATTAATCTTTAATCACATACCCCTCACTCTACCTAATATCTTTCCATTTTTTGCCTAGGAGTCCGTTTCGACTCCAAAGTTGCAATTAAAACGAAACGAGGAAGTATTATTAATATTATCGAGAGATGTATAAAAGTGTGTTTGGAGTAGGTTGTTGTTACACCTCTTTGTGACTTAAGGTAACGAGTTCGATCCTCAAAGAAGAAGGATGAAAGAGTAAAGGAGTGTGAATGGAGTGGAGGAGTGTATGATGCGTGAAAATAATATGTAATGTATTTTTTTTTTGCTCAAGTAAAATTAGAAACGGATTTTAGAAATCCGTCACTGATATCAGTGACGAATTTCGCAATCTGCACTGATTTTAGGAATGGAATTGCAAATCCGTCACTGATTTTAGGAACGGAATTGCAAATCCGTCACTAGATTAGGAACGGAAATTGCAAATCCGTCACTGTTTTAGGAACGGAATTGCAAATCCGTAACTGATTTAGTGACAGATTTGCAATTCCGTTCCTAAAATCGATGACGGATTTACAAATCCGTCACTGATATTATGATAGATTTAAAGACGGAATTCAATCCGTTATTGATATTAGTGACGGATTTCTAAATCCTTTACTAACTTGAATCAGCGACGAAATATTTGTGAACGGATTTAATCTGTTCTAATTCCGTCACTAATTTCAATGTGACGAATCTGGTGAAATTAGTGACGGATTTTTCTGTTGCTGTTTGCTTGGTTTTTGTGTGGAAATAAGTTCCAGAGACACAAAATAGATCGATGGGGTAAAAGAAGACCTGAGGTATTACAAGGACTAATTACTCTTAAAAAAAAAATGCTGACGAGTATCCTATAATCTCATTATCATGGCATAAATCAATTCTCATCTAATAAAAGAAGAAAGGGAAATTCCCTTTGTAGGTATGAGTTTTTGCAAATTTCCTTTGGTAGGTATGAGATTTTTTTAATCCTCTAATAGGTTCAAGGTTTGCTTTCATTCCTAACCGTTGGTATAATAAGGAAATTCTATCAAATTAAACCAATTATTGTCAAAGAATATTCCGTTAAATAATCCACCGAAACCCCTCGCAACCACCACCAACCCCAATTGCTTGACCCATGGCTACTGGTGCTGCCCGATCAAAAACCCACCACCACCTTGTAACACTCAATCCCCTGCCGCTGCTTCTCCCTCCCTTTTCCCGACCATAAGCACACGCACAAGTGGGGCAACAACAACACTAATTGCTAAATTAAACCATATCAGTGAGCAGCACATACTCTGTAGGGATTATTATTGCAGCATAAGATGATTAATACGTCCAAACTATAATTCACAGAACTTTTATCGTTGGAAAAGTCCTACTAAATAT
The DNA here is from genome assembly GCA_008642245.1 of Bassia scoparia. Taxonomy (NCBI): domain Eukaryota; kingdom Viridiplantae; phylum Streptophyta; class Magnoliopsida; order Caryophyllales; family Amaranthaceae; genus Bassia; species Bassia scoparia. The sequence continues at coordinate 68,652 of SNQN01002269.1, read as the reverse complement.
AGATACTACCAATCAACCACTAACAAGAATTACGTGAACGATCGGAAACGAACATAAGACCAAATGATTTGATTAATAGTTAAACAGACGCGGAAAGCGAGGAAAAAACCACAGAGTATAGAGGAAATAGAAGAAGAACCGTAACACAGAAATAAAAATGCTGAATATACTCATATGAATGAATTACATATTAAATGATCCACAGCAAAACAACGCTTAAATAATTTACAAACCAACAATACTCACATGAGTAAAAATAGGAACTCCCACTCACGCATGACATGAACATGATTATCATGACTACAAATTCCTAAATACTAGCACTAACATCCTAAGTTTGAAATCAGTAAACAACAACAACCTCCTCTGATTCAAACTCTAGCAAACACTACTTCAAACTCACGCACACATCAACATTGCAAATTTGAACTCGACACACGACACTCAACATAGCATTACACACGACACAAAACACACGACTCACGACCACCGACCACGACACACGCGTCAAACAGCTTCTCTCTTCTTCTGTTCTTCGCAACCAAGCCTTTCCTTGCTCATATCTTTGCTATTCTCTGCCTCAACAACGGCTACTTGTGACCAAACCTTTTGCAGAGTACGAACAGCCACTGAACTACTCCACACCATCGACCACAACTTCTTCCTCGACCCACGACACACCCATCAACACTCGACCATAACCACGCCACCTGACTTCGACCTGACCATAAGCCATTTCTTGTCCTTGAACCCCTGAAAAAGCTTTCTCTCTCTACTTCTCCTCTCTAAGATTCTATTACTTACTCACTTCTGAGAAGAGTAGGGAACACATTAGTTCATCAAATGTATATGTAGATAAATCCTTGGACTCTTCTATTGCGAGCACACAAACATAATCAAAGCTAGGATTAAGACTTCCTCAACACTTTACTGACAATTGCTTAACTACTAATTTCCTCACCATAAGACTTCGTTTGATTGATAATTGCGGACACCTTTGACAAATAAACCTTGAATTGTGTTCATTGTTTTTCATTTGCAATGACTCGAATTCAGAACGTAAGAATTGTAGCTTAACATTGATTACCTTTATTCACCCACGATATTCATGCTTGATAATGTCCCAGGCTTCTTTGGATGTCTTTGCGGTGGAAATTCACCGAAGACATCATCATCACAGCAGAATTGGATGAAAAACACGCTTTGCATCCTTCTATAGAGCTTCACATAACTTTGGTTTAGTCGCCGGCAACTACTTTGGTTCCTCCTACCCACCATCGACACATCCATCCAACTCCTTGGGACTAAACACATGTTTGCATTTTGACACTCCAAATGATATTTTTTCACTCTTGAAGATTGGAATTGATGGCTAAGAATTTTGGAATATGTGACACACTAGTTATCGGCATACTCACTGTGTTTCAAACTCACAACTCACTAAAGAAATTTAAACTCACGACAAAAAAATTACTCACAACCTTTGGAAAAAATAAAAATATTTAGGATCGAACCCTGGATTGGCTCGATACCATGTAATGTAAAGAGGCGGAAGCGAGGAAAAACAGAATATAGAGGAAATAAAAGAAGAACCGTAACACAGAAATAAATACTGATATTACTCATATGAATGAAATTACATATTAAATGATCCAGCAAAACACACGCTTAAATAAATTTACAAACCAATAACTACTCACCATGAGTAAAAATAGAACTCCACTCACGCATGATGACATGCATGATTATATGAACTAAAAAATCTAAATACTAGCACTAACATCCTAAGTTTGAATCAGTAAAACTAACATGTTGACAAACTGTCGAGAATTTGAAGGGCCTGCAATTAATTCAACTCATTCTACTTCCGTTTACTCCGTATCTCTTTTGCGATCCGTACCAGAATATTCACTTTGATTTAGCAAATTTCTTCTAGAAGGGTTTAGCGACTGGTGGATGGTTACGAATGGGCGTTGCGTGTGAGGTGGCTAGTGTAGATGGGTGCGTCGGAAGGTGGTGTGTTGGAATTTGGAGGGGCAGCATGGGGCGTGGGGAAAGGTTTTAGGGGCAGCATAGGATGTTTGAGGGGCGACAATAAGGTGTGGTGGTTGTTAGGAGCGGGCATTGGGTGTTTAACGGAATTAGAGGATTATATCCACACTTAGGAATGCAAGCAAACCTCGTACTTATTAGAGGATTAAAAACACTTAACATAACTATCAAAGGACATTCGAAAACTCATACCTCACAAGGAATTTTCGCGTAACATCTGTAACTTATACATATGACACAGAGTACCTTTCCTACACAAAGTGGTTCATGATACCCAAAAATGTCCTCACTCATTTGTGCACTCACTCACCAAAGCCCGATAGTGATGATCTCTCTATCAATTTCTTCACCATCCACAATAATGACACTATAAATCTAACTCTGTCTTACATTCTGAAATATTGAATAAATTAACAACATAATTTTACCCTATCTCCGCTCAAAACACAAAAAGCAATTGAAATGACTTATGCTTTCAACTTACCTTCTCAACTGGAAAATTGAACACACATCCATAGAATTGAGCACATACATCAGCAACGTCAAAACGAGCAATCAAAAACAACAAATTTGGTCGTACCGGTACACCCTGACATAGGACATCAGTCATATGAGAGCGCTCACCAGAAGATAACAACCTAACCTCGAGTCTCACTATGCTAGAGAAACAGCAATGAAGGTCGAACCCACGAGAAAAATGCGTTAAGGCACTGACTAGTACCGAAGGCACATTGAATAAGCACAATTCGACTGTCTCCGATGCGACCGCCAGAAAATGACTCGGTCGGTAAACAAGTGGTCTGAACCGCACAAACGTCGGTTAAGCAGCTACTTAGTTACCGAAGCCGACCGTCCCGCTGTTGTTCGCCCCCACAATTAAGACCCCACAAATTTGGAGCGAAATTGACAGATTAGAGCGTAAAATTGGTCCCACCGAGCCACCATTCCACCCAGCTCGGAGCCACCAACACTTGCGACCTAAATTTCCCTCTAAACATCAATTTCTCCCCCAACATTTGTTGAAACATCCTAACATCGATTGGGTCGGAAATTTTGAAATTGGCAATCAATTTCAAGGAATTCAAAGATTTTGGAAAGCGAATTTGAATTGTCTTGGGATATGGAATAAAGGACATCAAATGTAGGGAAATTGACAAATTCATTATCCATATACGGAATCTAAAAACCCTAATCTGTAGAAATCGCGACTACGCAGATACCTAAGTAGGCTTGGTCGATACTGGTTGATGTCGGTATCTCCACCGTCTCGGTCGGGATGACGCAAATTCGTAGGTGTGAGGTCTGTGTAGGATGTCTGCCGACTCGCTCGCAGATCTGTGGCTTGGCCAAATCTTCGTAAGGTGGGAGATGTGTGTGGGCCTTGCGGCGGTGGCTGCGGGTCGAATTCGGCGTATGCGGCGTTCTAGGACCAGGGTCATTTGTCGTAGAGGCGCTGCGCTACTACCGATGTAGTAGTAGGTCTGAGGGTGGCCTTCGCCCTGGGGTACCTCAACCTCGCAGTGGAAGGGACTTATTGATATGGAACGTGGACATGGAAAGCAAAGATATAGGGTATGTCTGGGGTGGGTAGGGGTTAATGCGTTTAATTGGTTCAGATCCTTACTTTAGTCACCGTATGTAAAATCATAAAGCTACACAAAGAGTCCAACGGCTGCGCGAAATCAAAAATCTTGAGGACCACGGTGTAGAATTAATAGGAATTTAGTTGTCAGGCCACCCCGTGTAGAAAAAAAACAAACCACTCTAGTCTTATCATATAGAACTTCCAATGTATTTTTACTTAGGGTTGGAAATATTCAATCAACAACATTTTCACAAGTTCAAATACCAATCAAATCGCATCTTTTTACTTAGTATCCTACAATTCATTATCAACTACTCAGAAAGTGGTCACTAACTTATATTATAGATGGGCTAAATTGGAATTCTTAATTCTTGGCTTGTAAAATGTAGATGTATGGCTTCAAATTCGTACTAATTACAAATGAGGTTGTTTTGGACGAAACCAAAACACACATCATAAGTAACCTTGTAGTAAGTACACCATAACGGCCCCCTACAACACAATATTAACTAGTGTTCGTTTGCAGCTAAAATATAGCTCACAAAGTCTCTCATATTTTGCCACAAACTACAACAGATAATACAACACAGTACTCCCATGAAATTAGCCTTTTAAAAACCATGAAATTTTAAACCCCTCTTTCATTAACGAAACTTCGATGGATACTTTTGTATATAAACATAAACCTTGAATGATTTACAGATGTACCACACAGCACAAACAACCTGACCATACTTCGATTAACATATGTAGCTTTTACCTCGCAGAAAGGGATATTGCAGCATGGTTTCATCCCATCGTTGATTCCCTATGGTTAGAGGTTCATAATCCTCCTATACACCTCCCCAATGCCTAATTTACCCCGTCCTGTGGTGCTCTTGATCTCACAAAAACAAAAATCTGACCTTTACTATGTATTGAGTCATCTGTTCACAGCAGCATAGTCCAAACTCTTCAGAATATTCAGTTCCAAACTCCAAAATAACAGAATAAGTTCATATCATCACTGTCTTAGAAACCACAAAAAATACCAACATAGTACTGTATTGAGTCAGAATGCAATTAGACCTGTAGATTTAATGTCAGACATAATAATTCACTAAAGTAGAATAATCAAGCTCAAGCCACAGCCAATAGAACCAGTAGACAACGAAAAAAAACTACTGCATGCAAAACTGAC
>SNQN01002269.1:37111-63810 GCA_008642245.1 Bassia scoparia | reverse complement strand
AAAAAAAGGAAAAAAGAATTGTAGTGAGTAAAATTGCAAAACTTAGTAATCAACTCAATGCAAATCAGTATGAAAATTGATGAATTACAATAGAATTGCTCGTGAATTAGGGCTTAGCTTGTTTGTGAAGTAAATCTTTGATTGACTAAGAATTATGGTCGATTTGGGGTTGAATGGTCGAATTGGGTCGGGCCTGCAAATTATGGTTGAATTAGGGATTCTCATGGTGTTAATTCACGGTTGTATTGTGTCGAATTGATGCTCGAATTATGGGATGATTTGTTCAAAAATTTTCATGGATTACTTGAAATTGAATGTGGCTTGGGTGTAGAATTAATTAAGGCTTTGATGTTCAAATGTGGTGTTATCTGAATTATGTAATGTGTGGATGCTTGTTCACAGTGTACTAATTAGGTTATTGCTACAATATCTGATCTTTTTGTGTCGCACTGGTCGAACTCCATATAAGAGACGCGATTGGCGCAAATAACTTATTCACAAAAGCAATTAAACCTATTTGTGTCGCACTATACTACATGTGACGTAAATAATAACCTATTTGCATCGCACATTAATTAGACTAAAGTGCGACGCAAATAAATCTCCATATTTTTCCCGCATAGCTTATTAGCTATTTGCGTCGCACTTTTATGTAAAATAATGCGATGCAAATAAATACAAATTGATCTATTTYCATCACATATACTAAAGTGCAAKGCAAATAGACTTTTTTTACCAGTGATTTTATATATTATTGTGGGGGAAAATTAAAATTATTAACGATGAGAATATATACTATATATAGAAGGTTTTATCAAATTTATTAAAAAATTAATGTACAATATACATTTAAATGGGAACCAGATAGATCATTAGTAATCCAGTTGATTGTGTTCAACACGTCACCCATGGGAACCATGCAMGGCAAATTTTTGCACYCTTTGTGTGCTCATATTAAATTAACCATCCATTTTTTAACCTTAATTTTTTAGTGTTATAGAAAATTTGGTTYGTTTGAATAAATATTATACCGATTTATAATTTTTTATGACTTTCTTAAATCAATGTTTTGTTGGATTCTTTAGTTATTTAATTTGTTCATTATTAAACAAAACAATTGAACAAAACTTACGCATAAATAAGCGAAAGAAAATTTGTTTATTGGTTAAAATCTTTAAAGTAGCTGAAAAAGTTTGATTTATATAAAAAGGATTATTGAATTATAATAATTAATTTATTTTTTTGACTTGATAATAATTAATATTTAGTTAGGCTATAGAATATTACGGTGTAATTATCACTAAAATTACAAATATAAAATTGATGTATGTATGTGTTAATCAAGTTATATTAGCAGTTTTAATGTTGAGCAAAGTTTTTACTATAATTTTTAATTTGAAAATTTTGACACAATCAAATATTTAGGATTTTCCCCATTACCCCTGACTTTAAGCCTAATAACCCATATATCCCCATGTTTTTAGAAACGTCTCATATACCCCTGACATCATATATAAAGCCCAAATACCCTTAATGAGTCAAAAAACCGTTAAGTTTTTAACACCGTTAGGATTTTACTAATATTCATCCTTAATTCATTCCTCTACTCCCTTATTCCTTAATTAACCCAGAATTCATTGTCTTCTTCAACCCAAAACTCAAACCCTCTCATTTTCTCTACCCTCCTCAACCCAGAACCACCCCCCAACCACCCCTCCATCATTCACCCAGAAACCACCCCCAACCACCACCTCCATCAATTCACCCAGACCACCCCAACCCAGGCCACCACAGCCACTCACAACCACCCGCCATCCCACCACAACGACCTCCACTAACCACCCAAACCCAACCCACCACCCGCAGCCACCCAGAAACACCCCACAAACCCAGTCCACGACCTGCGCAAGGTATAGCAACCGCAGTCCACAACCCAGTCCACGACCTGCAGCAAGTAGCACCACACACCGCCCCACCGCCCGCAGTCACCCAAAACCAGCCCACGACCTAATTTGCTGGAATTCGAAACCCACGACAATTCTCAACAATTCCATCAACATTGCAGTCGATTATCGAACAAAATTTGGGGTTCTTTCAAATCACAACAAGAATCCGCTTATTAACGACGATTTTACGACCGTCACCAAAACGGTCGGAAATGTCATATTACCGACCGTTTTTAATAGACGCAATTTCGACCGTTTTTACAGATTTTCCGACCGTTAATGGGTTGGACGGCAATTACCGACCGCCCTACAGGCATTACCGACCGTAGACGGTCGGTAAATGTGTTTTTTAAAAAAAAATCAAATCGACCATAGTCGGTTTACTCGGTTGTCTTGTTTACTTTGTAACTATTATAACCCTCTTCCCTCTTTTTCTCTATTCATACTCTCTCCTCCCTATTTCTCATCTCCTCTATCACGTACGCTTCATTTTCACTCTCTCTCTCTCTCTCTCTCTCTCTCTCTCTCTCTCCTCAATCACCTCTCTCACTCAACTCCCTCTCTGCCGCCCCTATTTTCCTCGCCGTCCTCCTCTCTGCCCCCCTACTTTTCGCCCCTCCTTGCTGCTCATCCTCCCCTCGCCGCGCGCCGCGTCCCTCCAGGTGCTCGTCCTCCTCGCCGCGCCCTGCCTCCTTGCTGCTTGGCCTCTTCCCTCTTTTTCTCTTTATTTTCATAGGTTTTCTTCCTTCAATTTATTTTAGGTTTTTCTTAAAAATTTGATTTTTTTGTGGTTTTATCATAAATATTTTTAGCTAGATCTAAAAAAAATTTGGGTTTTCAATTTTGATGGGTTTTATCATAATATTTTTAGTAGATCTAAACGATTTTGGTTTTCAATTTCAAATTCGTTTTTCGTTTTCATTTCGTTTTTCATTTTCGTTTTCATTTTCGTTTCCTCTTCATTTTCATTTTCTTTTTTCAGATTTGTTTTTTCGTTTTTTAAATTCAGATTTTAGATTTTTTTCTTCATTTCTGATTTGTCGTTGATTTTTTTTGTGTTTGATCTTTTTTTTAGATTTCCGTTTTCTTTTTTTCTTTTTTTGTGGTTTGGACACTGAAGAGTTTAAAATTGTAGCTTTGCTCCAGAGCAAATGCAACTACACTGATGAGGAGCAAGGGAATCAATTCAAGGATGTTTCAGTTTTGGTAGAATGAGCGAGATTTCCCAATCGATGCTCAAACAAGGTTCAAAGTAATTGATATATTGATTGGTCCAATATAGCATATACATGCCTTGCTTGCTTTGATTTACTGCTAAATGCTAATTGAGCTTTACTGTTCTTATCGTATCTCAAGAGTTCTTTTCTGCATTTCTGCACTTAGATTATGTATGCACCTCTCTTATTACTTTTGTTTCATTGTGAATTTTAGAGGAAAAAATTCTGCTAACTGAATTTACGCCAAATTAAACCGGCAACACGACTAACCCAAAAAGAAATAAAGTAAAAATGGGAAGAATTTCACTAGAGAATGAAAACAGAAAGTATTAAAATTGTATATATATTTAATGGAAATATTTCAACAACTACCACTTTTTGTCAAACTTTGAAAACAACTACCCACTTTTTTTTTTTTTAAAACAACTACCCACTTTTTATTCAAAAGTTTGTGAACACGACCACTTAAGGTTTTATAGTAACACCGGGTTATATTCTCTTCCTCCAAACCACGCCTCTCCGCATCTCCCGTCACTTGCTGCCACCCTTCTGCCACACTCCCACCAGACCAGGTGCCACTCCGTTCATGCCTCAGTACTTCTCCCTCCCGTGAGCACCCCTCCCCCCCCCTCCCCTCCCCTCGCAGCGCCCCAACACCACGAGCCCAAACAGCCCAACAGCAGGCCCCCTCCCCTCCCCTCCGCCTCGCAGCCCCCGGCACACACGAGGCAAACAGCAGGGCCCCTCCCCTCCCCCTCGCAGCCCCCCAACACCCAATTTCAACCTTTAAACTCCCCAAAACAACAATTTGAAACCTAGAATTCGCAACCCTCAAATCCCCAATCAAATTGAATCAATTTCGCAACCCAAGCAATGAATCTCCATTGAAATCTCCAATTTCGCAAACCAATACCCAATTTTGCAATCAAATCCCCAATTCGAAACCCCCAATTTCGAAACCCCAATTTCGAAACCCCTTAATTTCGTGAAATTCCACATGGGCATAACTACTTTGAATACAACTCCAAATTGAGTTAATTCTTGAGCCTATTTCATGTATTTTTTCGAGATCTACAACTTTTCATGAAGAAACCATGTCAAACGATGGTGGAAGGCTGAGAAAATCGCATTTACGTTCTGCGACTGGTTGATGTTTTCTGGTGGTTTGTGGCTAATTAATGGGTGGTTTTAAGAGGTTGTCTTGGTCGTGGGCTGCTTCATGTGCTGCGGTGGTGCTGGTGGGTGCTCCGGTGGACGGCGGTGGTTGGGTCGTGGTGCAGCGGTGAGGGAGTGGTTCGTGGTGGTTGGAAGGAGAGGAGTTAACGGTGTTATTGAAAAACCGTTAAGTGGTCGGTGGTTCACAACATTTGATAAAAAGTGGTAGTTGTTTTAAAAAAAAAAAAAAAAAGTGAGGTAGTTGTTTTCAAAGTTTGACAAAAAGTGGGTAGTTGTGTGACAAATTTTCCATAATTTAATACAGTTGCCATTAGTGAATAACTTGTTACTTTTGTTTGACCCTGTAATGCACCTAATAATTCATGGACTCAGCTGTAATGAAAGAAAAATGACAATATGTTCTTTGTTTTTTGTTCTTGCAGTGAAAATGAGTAGTGATGTTCAAGCCAATTGTAATGTTTTAATTGTTAACAGTGATATATGTAAATGTAATATTGTAATTTATTTGTCATTTGTTATTATATTTGAATCAATAATGGTTATTTTATATCAATGATCAATAATTAACTTTCAATTTCAGATTGATATATATTGTTGTTGATTGTACTTGTGTTGTATAGTTAATTAGTATTTCATATATACATGTATTCATGTTTATATATTGTAGCTAAAATTGGATAATTAATTAAAAATGTTTTCACCATTACAAAACAAAAACACAAAATAAACAAACTCCTGTTCAATATTACCGACGACCGCTTGAACGGTCGTAAAAGTCGAACTCATTGAACTATTGATATAGCTTTACCTGACCGTGCAAGCGGTCAGGTAATCTTCAGATACCGACGTCAAGCGTCGGTTAACTCTGTAAATTGACTTTGACTACCTGAGTGGATTGCGTCTGACAACGGTCGTAATTATTACGACCGTTCGACGTCGGTAAACCCTAATTACCGACCAGATATATTGCCGACCGTCCGTTACCGACCGTTGAACGCTGGTTAAACCTGTTTTCGACCCGTCTCGCTTTTCCGACGTTTTTGGTTGTTTTGGACGGTCGCTATCTTTGGTTTCTATGTTGTGAATATTTGTTCGAATTGTTGTTTAGAAGGGATGAGTTTTGTGTTTCGAATTTTGGGGTTCTTTCGAATTTGTTTCGAAATTGTGACGCTGGCGAGTTGTGACTTGTGAGTGATGAGTTTTGAGTTGTTAGTGTATTGAGAAGGGAACACAATTACCAGAATTCAAAAGGAAAAATTAGAAAAAAAAAAACGAAAAATGCAATGAGAGAAAAAAAACAGCAGGAGAGAGATGAAAGACATGAAGGAGTGGAATGAGAGCTCAAAGAAATACAAACATAAGAAGAGAGAGAAGGAGAAATGAGGAGCAATCCACCTCACCCACCCACAATGAATTTTAGAGAAGAGTAGAGAGCTTGGTAGTGGTAATGGAGATAGGAAGATGAGAAGAAGATGAATTTAGAAGGCATTAGGGTTAATGGAAGTGAATTAGATGTTAATTGAAGAAATAGCACTAATCTCCGTGATAGTTTGTCCGGTTTGGAGAATTAAGGGTATTTTGACTATTTTGTCTAATGTGGGGGGTTTATGAGGTGTTTTCTAAAAAATACGAGGGTTATATGTGTTATTAGGCTAAAAGTCAGGAGTTATATGGGGAATATCCCAATATTTATAATAGAATATGTTGCAATAAGTGTGCACCATGGCCACTATGTTAGAAAGAACCTCCATTTTAACTATTAAACTAGATTCAAGTATTCAACATATCTTTGTTGAAAAATTAGATGAACAAAATAAATATTATTCTGAACGTACTAAATGATCTTGTTGGGTATAAGATTGACTTACGTCCACCATTTTATTTAAAAAATTCTAATTAAGCAATGTTTTTATAAAATCCAACCCACAGTACGGGTTGTATGATGTTATTGAGCTCATGAACAATTCACATGTGATGTATGTATTGTCCACATTGGATTAAGAGGAGTGTTGTGGTGATAATAAATTCCACATCGAAAGAATTGGAGTTTCACCACATTATAAGACTAAGGGGTTATTCCTTCATTGTCATATATATTTTAAAGTGGAACTCTCTTGGTCTTGTGATGTGAACTTGTTACTCCCCGTGACGGCGCGGTCCAGGCCCGTTTGACATGTATTTTTTTGGTGAAGAGAGAACTATTTTAGTGGCATGATGATACTAAGATCGATTCTCACCTGTTTTTATAACTCTCTTCACACACAAAAAAAAAGTTCTTTAGTTTACAATCAATCATTGTAAGGACAAAAGCTATATATTCTTGCACTAAACACATCTAGTTTTAAAACATAGAAGGTGTGTAACTGCGGATCCATAGGAGAAAAATGTGCAAACTGTAAATTTTAGACCATGATTAGAGTAACCTAAAGGTTGGCAACCCTTTTAAAGTGAATTATGATTGGTTAAAAACTCATCAAAATATGTTCAATGTAACATTATCACTCTAATTATTGTATATGTACTATAATATTACATACGTGTCTAAAGGTTAGCAATCTTTAGGGTAACCCAAACATTTTCGTAAATTTTACTTACTAAACATGCCATATAAATTAAAAAATATGACGTCACAGCTCGTCGTCATAAAAGAACCACACATTAGATGAAACTAACCAAATTGAATTTAATTACTTCTCCGTTTTTAAATTAATTTTGTATTTACTATTTAAAGAAAAAAACTTGAAGTAATGTATTATAAAATGTGGTAAGGTAAAAAAAATACATTGAAAATCGTTGCTTGTTAAAAAAGGAAAAAGTAAGGGAAAGTGAACAAAGTAAGAAAAGTTGGGTTAAAAAATAGATTGGAGACATATTGTACTACAGTAAAATAATTAAAGTATAATACACAAAACATAACCCTAAGGGATGTGAATAAGAAGTCAAAAATAGTACTCGTAATATACATTTACGAAGTAATGAAATTTAATATTAGTTACCATGATTTGTGCGTGATTTCGCATAATTTCACGGTTTTTTTACCATTATTTTTTTAAATATCAAATTCCAAAAAAAAAAATTGTGCTAAAGCTACAAGGGCGGGGGATGACAATCGATCCCAAGATCTCCTGGAATRTAGAGGAAAACTTTAACCACTTGAGTTATCTCTCACTTACTCACATTCCAAAAATTTAATTAAAAGAAGGAAAATTTGCCAAAAAAAACACCTTTTAAATTTTTATTTTTTTTTTGTCACTAAACACCTTTTCATTTTTTTTAATGTAAACAGATACCTAAAATGAAAAAACTTTGTAAGGAAACACCTTTGTGGCGTATTTCGGTGTTGACTGGAATACTCCGATCCGACGTTCCCCTCTAATACTCCTATTTGCACTCTATTTTCCTCCTATCTCCCTCTTACTTTTCCCTTCTTTATTTCTCCATCCTCTTCTTTCAAAATCATCACAACATCACTTGCAATCCCAAAACTCATCATCCATATCATCTGTTTAACAAATACCAATTGTTCAAATTCCCAAATCAGAACCACCACCACCACCTGCACCCAATCGAGCATRACCCGCCACCACCACCTACGCCAATGCCTAGTCACCCCCATACACATGAACGCATAACCAACCSATTTGTCCTCTAATTAGCAGCGACGACACACCACCACAGCACCTCTACGCCACCCTAGAACAACACACCTGRAGCAGCGTCAGGAGGCTCCTCTTCTAAAGGTGGAAAAGGGATGACATTGCACTTAAGACCCCCACGCAAATTTCTGAGTTCGAGTTCTTGAGGCTGTAAATTTCAAATTAATTGCTACGAGAATTCTCTAACAATTTCATTTATCAAATAGGAGTGGACGTGGTCGTATGTTGGGGTTGTGATTATGGGGTTATAGAAATTATGTGCCGAACAAGAGAAGAGCGAAGGTGGCAGTTGGTGAGAGAGAGTGTCAGTGCCGTGCAGTAAATGGTGATGGAGTTGGTTGTGTAAGGAAGATGTGGAGGGTGATGATGTGGTGATAATAAGAGGTGTGAAATAAGGAAAAAGAGTGCAAATAAAAGGAAAACCAAGAAGAGTCAATGTCCAGAAATTCGCATCAACCACGAAATTTGCAACAAAGTGTTTCTTACAAATGTTTTTTTGCATTTTGAGTATCTGTTTACATCTAATTTTTTCAAATTGTTGTTTAGTGACGTTTTTTTTAAAAAAAAAAAAACCGTTTTTTGACAAATATATTATTACTAAATATAATACACTTTTTTCGCCCTTACAACAGTTAATTAAAAGAGGTTTCCGGCCTATGGTACTAATACGAAAGTTATTACGAAAACATATAATAATTTTGTCCATCCCATTTTCTTAATTTGAATTGATCGTCCCTTAAGTAAGGTTTATCTAGTTGACCATTATTGGGACCGTATGATAATGCCAATATTAAGGAGAAGTTCAGACGAGCAACTTGTTCGATCACATGCTTGTTTACGTTGCACCCTTTTATGCTCCTCACTAATTAAGTTCTTTCAAGTCATTTTGGGAGCCAAAACACAACCAAATAAAGTTCTTGATTTTTTCAAGAGGGTAAGTTAATTTTTGTGTGCATTTTTTAAATTGGGCATAAAAAGTTTAATGTCTTTTTTTAAAAAAAAAAAAACCTCCTTCATTGTAAGATTTATTCAACATCTAATTTAATTTGTTTTTGTATATGATTATATTCGATATTTTTGTAAATATTGTATTGATTTTTAGTAATGAATTGATTTTTTTTTTTTATAAAATAAAGTTCAATGCTCCTTTTACATTTGGAGAGTAATGTGATGATTTCTTATTCATTTATCACCAAATTGGTACGTATATATAGTATTAGGCTCAATGTTCGTATTGAGTTCTGAGTATAAGTCATAACTAGTTTTTACAAAGTTTGGTTTTACACCATAAACCAAATCGAACCAAACTGTATTTTAACAATTGATTTGTTTACATTATACAATTAGGTTTTCGTTTAGGAATTTTTTTTGCTAATACAATTTACAGCTTGGTTTTCTTTTACAAAAATATAAATCAAACCAAACTGTAACCAATAAACCGTTTAATATTTATATTATTTTTAACACAATAAAATATTTTACATATATAAAAAATCTACACAAAAAATAAAAATAACAAAAATCAAATATCACATAATTTTATACAATTAGAGATTAGATTTAGGGTTAATATTTATTATTTTGGGGTCAATTATTGAATATCTATTATGTAGTTAGCAATTGATTTTTTATTTTTAATATTAATATATTTAATTCGTTTGGAGCAATCGTTTAAACTGTTTATTATAAGTTTATGAATTACCTCTGTAGTATTTACAATTTCTGGGGGTAGAAAAATAATAATACTTTGTTATATAACCATAAATCAAAACTGCACCAAAACCGATTATTATGGTTTGGTTTGGATGCTACTACGATTTGGTTGATCCAAAAAAAAAATTGATTTGATTTGATTTAAAGAAATGATCAAACCCGTATTTTACGGTTTGGTTGTGTTGGTTTGACACTCAAACCGCAACCAAACCAAACCGTGCTCACCCTAATTATAACTACTTTGCGGCCCATACATGGAACTTTTGGGCTAACAAATCTATTGGTGTTTTGCTGAAAGTTACCCATAGGCCCCCATATGGCCGTATTGTGGCTGACCTGGTTATCACATAGTTTATTGATTTATTGTGGCCTTGTGGGCTTGTGAAAGAACATAAAATCATAAGAATTGAAGTAAAAAATGAGCTAAGTACATTTAGCCATTTAGGTACTCACTTTTGTTAGTTTTCACTCTTTGGGTACTTACATTTTATTTTTCACTCTTTAGATACTAACATGCTTTAATTTTYTGGTGAGTAAACCAACCTCTAACTCATCTWTAARCATACCTCATTTTAAATTTTGAAAAAATAATAATTTTTTGCATTAAATAAAATTAAAGTAGTTAGAGATGTCCAATTGTCCAAAAGAAAATAATACGGAGTACTTTATTGTTTATCTCTTTCATCCTACAATACCAAAATAATTTAATTGTATTCCAATGTCCCATTCAGAAAAAATAAATTTTCAATCAAAAATCTTCCTAAAACTAACATTAACTATGTTATGTTGTCTGCTTATTTGTTATGGTTAATGAAGGACCCCTATGTTGGGTATTGACACTTCAATCTGATCTATTTCAATTAATAAAATTGGTCTTGTTGTAAAAAAAATGAATAAAATTGAACTTTGATTTTTAGTGAACAGAGGTTAGCATAGCATCTAATAATGAAYTACATAGTACAAAAAATAGTTTAGCTACGCACTATCATTTAATAATTTGCTAAAAGTTTTAAAAGTCTATTTTTCAACCCCTAAAAAAATATCTTTCAAGTGTACTCATGTATGTTATCAGTCTTTCTGATTGAGATCATAAAYTATTAATCAAATTAAAAAAATCAATAACACAAACAACTTAATARGAACAAGTTTATACTCCGTATACAGTATACACAACGATTTATTTATTGAGAGGAATGATCTAAGTTTATTTGGGCTTAATTATAAAAGAAAAATTTACACTAACCCAACAAGGTATTGAATTGTTAACCAAGAGAATTAAATTTTCAATAGATAATAATTACTAATGACTTGAATTGGTGGTGGAGTACCCGAACGGTGAAAAATAAAATGTGAGTACTCAAATGGTGAAAATTAGCAAAAGTGTGACTACCTAAATGTGTGCTTAACTCAGTAAATTATTTATACAGTTTTACTCCATTTGTACCATACTGTTTTTGTATGTTTAAATACTGGGTTGTATTATCCAAAAATGAAAAAAACATCAATTGAATCATCATTTATTATGTCAATTAATGTTACTATTTCTTCTTAATAAATCCATAACTTCTTTTACATTTATGAATGCACGTTTTATAAATGACATTGGAGTCAAATAATTAATAAACTAGTATTCATGCCCGGGCGTTGTCTCGGGTCATACGTTTTAATTTTACTTTTGTAAATATATTTATTTTACCTATTAATTTATTTCACCATTTACCATTTTGATACATGTGATAATGTATAAAAACATGATTACATACAATGAAGATGTAAGCGAAGCTCTGCAATGAACTTTACATGAAAGATCACGAAAGATTATATTGACTGAAGTCATTTATGAAAGAAGTCTTCAAAACTTTCAATACGTATCCAAAAAGATATCTCAATGCTAGTTGTGATGTTCTATTGAATACTATTTGATATAGTAGATACAACTCCACAGTCCACCCGACTCACGATTTAAACTTTCTCATCCAACATGAACTCCAATTAAAAAAATGATCGTGATCTATTGGAAGCTCCGCAAAACAACAGACGCGATGATTGAGCCAAAAATCGAAAATTATACCCCTGCAATTAAGATTTAGCAAACCATCGCCTCTCATTCCACCGATGCCCCTCAACGATTCTCATCATTATATTTATTACTCATCCATTCTTTGATATAGAACAGAAGCACAACTGCACACTACTCAGCATACATGCCTGCACCAAATCTTACCACCCAAATTTAGGAATAATGGCTCAACTAACTCATACATTAAACATAATAATATACACACAGTAATGAACATATAGATAATAAAACCATATAAGATACTATCTCTCCTACTCGGATTGTAATCGTCATGCGTTAATAGTAAATCGGATGGACGTATTCTAAATAGTATACTTTTGACCATGCAAAATTATACACTTATAAAATGAAGAAAAATCTAAGCTATTATCGATTATTATTGAATTATAATTTAGATGTCTGTGATACGAAAATCTTAAATAGTTCCTCCAGGTATCAGAATATAGAACGCAAAGCAAATAAATTTCACGCATGCTGTCGAGGTTGAGATTTAACGAGTAAACATATGCCGCAACTCCAAGATTATTTAAAATAATTTTTGAAACACAATGTAAGATGAAATATATAGACTTTATTGTATTAAATTATTAGTTGATTAATTCACCGGTATTGATCATTGTTAAAATTTGCTCAACCTCGAAAATGCGTGTGGATAATTTAACTTTTTGGCGTTTAATTTGTTACAGAGGAAGTAGGAAAAAGATGAATGAGAATGGTTTGAAAATAAAACTGTAAGAGAACGAAAAGATATGAGGGAAAAAAGTATAGGGCATGGATAAATATTTTAAAGAAATTGAAGATAAAGCTTGTTAATAGTAGAATATTGATAAATATAATGTATAGATAACCATGTGTGCATATTGACACTTGTCATTGACTTAACCTCAAATGAAGTCGCTGTGCGGTGCTACGTTGTTGGACCGCCTTTTTAATAATATTTGTGTAGGATTATTCACATCATTAGACTTTGCAACAATAAACCCGATAGCTAAATATCAAAAATTAATTGAGCTATACACAAATGTTCTAGACTAATTTTGGCGAAGTTTTCCTTTGGTAGGCATCGAGTTTTACATAGAAATCCCTTTGGTAGTCGTAGGACGCCTGAAAAATGGATAGTCTCCCCAAATGAGTATCAGTTCGTGAAGGAACATTAAGTCGCTATCGCCAAGGCGTCTGCGCTGATTTGTCTATCGAAGCTATCAGAAAGATGCTTTGAGATCACAAAAAGTTGGAAATACGTTGAGGTCATACTCAGGAACTCTTTGAAGCCAATTAGTACGTAAAGGCAACGAGCAAAAATATTGTTCTTGTTCGGTTTTCTCAAAGATTTCAAAACAGAACGGTTCACTGTGCGAGTGTTCTCATGCTTGTTTGATGTGCACGCTGTCCGTGCACGATTTTTCCTAACCGCCAAGTATTTTTAAAGTATTCGTGTTTCTGGTTGAGATTCTAGTGAATTTTCTATGAGATTGTTGCAATGTGTGTAATACGCAGAATACCGAGAATGAATAACATGAATAATTAGAAAATACGCGCTGAATGTTCATAGAAACGTACCTTTCTGTGTGCAGGAAGGGCGGCGTCCTAGAATACATCCGTAAGATCTTAGACAATCGAGAACGTTATTGTGCAAAGAATTATTCGAATCAAAGTATTGTCAGGACTTTTTGGAAAAAATACTATAGCCGCTTTTGGAGGAGCGTATATCACGCTGAGGAGCACGTATATACGCTGCCTTGAGCGTATACACGCTGCCCTCAGCATATATTACGCTCTCAGTGTATACAGCTCATTTGATGCACTGGCTTGCTCCATTCGACAAGCGAGAGACGCTAGTATAGCGTGGATACGCGTCATGTGTATGCGTATATAGCCTATTCCTTCAGCTATATACGCAGGGTGTGGCTTTCCTCGTGTTTGCCTCGTGCGCTATAAATATAGCGGTCCCATTGCCTTGCTCAGTCCGGACGCTTCACACCACTTCACTTCATGACCTCACAACGAACAGTGCCGGAACAATTATCGGCTACTTCTCTCTCCTCTCCTCTCAGAGAACACTGTTAACACATGGACCATTCGTTTTAGTTCAAAGCGAATCGAGGTTCTCTTTCAATAACAAGCGATTAACAAAGGTCGAATTCTGAGATTACTCACAATAATTCTCTCTCATTTTCTTTTATTTGGACTAAACCACTCGTCTATGAGTTTTAATGTAATATAACAATGTAGAAAATGACTCACTTTTTTAATCTTTCTGTAAATATGTAGGGTCTGACTTAATGTTTCCATGTTTCCATTGGTTTTGGTTTTTCATTTTTTTTATTGTCATTTCATTTGATTATTACCATTGTCAATACTAACAATTTCTTATTCTTGTATGAGCAATTCGAAGGCGGAAAGATGCATTGCGCTTGCGTTTTATCAGTGGACTAACAATTGTTCTTCTTGTTTTCATGTAGCCCATGTCAAGCTACAAGGCATTCGTTTCATTTGTTTATCTAAACTAACTTTTGTTTTCTTTGCCAGATTAGGGTAGAGTTGTGTTTTGCATGATAACTTTGAAGTTTAGTACACTTATATTGATCTCATTTGTCTATTGTTGTAGTGAACTTGATATATTCTTTGCTGAAACAAAGACCGGGAATTATGTGAACTCAACTAGTTAAATGCACAAACAAGATTGAACTACTGACTAGACCTGTTGTGGCACGCTGTTTTAGAACTTGATTAATACAAGATGGTCACAGAATGGTTCGTAGGTTGTGTTAGTGGCTCTTGGCATGCAAGGTCAGGTGATCAGACATTGTCATAGTAAATTTGTAGGGGTAGAAACGGCTTCTGAAGGTGTCTAAAACGTAGAGTTAGGTGCATTAATAATCGTGATGATATGAATTCGCAACTGAGATCAGAGTAGTAGGGGCCGGCTCAATGCGGGGCGAATTGGGTTACAGATCTGATTCGTGAGCCATGTCCCCGGACGCCACGCTGGTGTACTTGATGGGTCGCTGGGGACATTGATTGGCACCAACGTGTTCGGGCGTGTCACCGTGAATCAACTTTCGTAGGGTTGGGCCACTGTGGGCTGGATTCCCTTGTTATACTACTGGTGACCACACTAGCCGCCCCAAACGCACGTACGAGTGCGGGATCCTGCGTGTGCTCAAGCGTGACGGCAGAAGGCAGCCTTCGATGTTTAAGTGACAACACACTGTTACCGTCGCTGCCCTGGGCTATATGTAGGATGGCGGGACATCCGCTGAGGCCGCGCGGACCCAGTCTGAATGGGTGTGCGCACGTCCTTGATGCACATAATTGTCAGACTATCATGTGGGATCGAGATGATCCGCAGACCCGTATCATGGTGAGTAGGAGGTCAAGGATGAGCTTGGAGAAAATCGTTGTGATATCGATTGCATAGCTGAGGTTAGTTGGATTAGTTAGTTAGTGCAATTGAGAGGTGGCAGGTGCGCCTTTCGAATAAGTCCGGGGGCTTAAAAGGGCATCGCTTGGGTTCTCACAGGGCATGTTTCTAGGAGCGCCGAGATACAAGGATAGGGGGGGGATGAGTCTACCCGGTTAGTGCAGTGGTAAGGTTGGAGTCGCATGGCTAGAGCAAGTCCTATCGCGCCCATATGCCGTCGTGTGCACGCGTGTATCGTGATTGGCTTGTGCATTAGGGGTAGTGTGGCCAGTATCATTCGTAATGGTGCAAAGGTGGTGGAAAACTTGGACCAGAAGGCTTCGTGGCTGTGGAGGGTCGTGGACAGCACTCTGGACTTAACCTTAGAGGACGCCCGGAGCCATTAGTGTTGACTTGGTGCATTCTGATGCGGTGTCTTGTAGTATTATGTGCGATAGGTATGGATATCGGTCCGGTAGAGCGTGATTGGTAGGCATCGGTTCTAGCCCTGAACAGCAACGAGCTTCATAGTAGTGCCATGGTGCGATCTTCTGAGTTCTACAGTCTAGTGCCTAGTTGTCTTGCCGCAGAGTGCTTATGTGTGAGCGCTGCGTGCGTCAGGGTTAGTCTTGTGACATGAGGTCCATGCAAGTTTGCGATCCGGTTACAGACTTGAAGCCATGGAGAGTACCGGACAGGAACTCATGATTGCGATTAGGGATGCTATGACCTTGAGACGGGACAGCGGTGGGTCCGACAGGACTTTGACCTAGACCGGTGACTTTAGATCTCCACTTAACGTGGACGGATGACCTTTGACACTCAGGCGGCACATAGCTCGAGCCGTCTAGAGCGTGACCATGAAACAGCACCTTAGGGACGGTGTGCGATAGTCAGACTGCCACTGGACCGATTGTGCCGCTGCAAAAGAGAGAATCAGAAAAAAAAAAAAAATTTCCAAAAAAAAAAAACAATTCAAAAATAGTTTCAGTAAAAAAGAAAGGCACGCTTGGCAGGCATGAGACATTCATTGCGAGGAGAAGATGACCAGAGGAATGTAGGATGGCGATAGTTGCAGTCGTGCATTCATCAGATTTGCAAGTATTGACCAAGGCATTCATAAGAGGTTTTATGTACTTTGTTGGAAACAGGGTGAAGCCGTTTCCGTAACGCCTTCGTCGGCGGTCGACTCAAGGAGTTTCGAAGGACCTCGGTCAGCCTCCGTCCAACCAACCCGTTCCTCTAACCTTCATGGATCCCCTGCAGCCCATCAAAACGCTAGCTTCGCTCCAACCTTCATCAATTCATTGCAGCCATAACACCTGAGTCACGAGCCTCAGCCCAGCACGTCCAAAAGACGTCGTAACGCTTCCTTGGCGACAACCTCGCTGTACATTACCCGATCAGCCTTGAAACCTGAACAAGATGGCTAACAACAAGAAAAGGCGAGTCCAAAAGGTAGCCGGAGCAGAGCGTTAAGCAGACTTGAAGTTATAGCAGAGCAGGAGGAAGTGGTGACCCTACGAGCACGTTACCTTGGAGCTAAGCGGGTGTGGAGAAGGGCAATCAAAAAAGACGACCGAGCCCTAGACCCGTCTAGCCCTCGACAGGAAGACAACCGCCTCCTTTAGACGGGCCCAATTATAGCGTATCCAAAAGAACTGCGCGAAAGTGGGAGTTTTCATGCAAAGCCGAAGAGACTGAGCGGGGGGTAAAATTTCAGATGGCAGACTGATGCCCTGCGAGCATAGATCCACATAAGTCATGAGAAGCGGATTTAAGAACCCTATCCATGGAAGCGACATTAAAGGGAGTTGAGCGTCTGGCCTTAGTTGTCCAACGTCTTTGTCCCCTTTCCTTGAACGAGTAATGTCGGGAAGTGGTGTCTAGTATCACTTCTGAGAAAAGAGAATAGGCGTAACGTTGGGGAAGACATCGTCCACGGCGCGGCATTCATGGCAGAGTACTAGGGTAAGATTTCAGACCAGCATAACATCGCTCGCAGGAGGCTGGAGATATCTGTTGTAACAGGCAGGGAGAGACGAGGGGTTCACCACCGGTGATTTCTGATTAGGATGGAGGAGAGGAAGTTGACTGCCCGCACGTAGGGGTACGTCCGCTCCTACTTGGGAAGAATGAGATGGTGCGAAGGCGACTGTCTAGTTCTTAAGCGCGTCAGCAACCAGCGATACAAGGAGATCATTCTCACGTGAAGTACGATATGCCTTACCGGAGATGGTCGCAAAAGGTCTAACCGAGATTGGAGGACATTATGAAGAGAGGTAACGTCTAGCATGAGTCGTTAGGCTGTAAAGGATCGAGGTCGGAGAGCCGCGTGTCCCGTAGAGCTGAGTGTATGCTTTCTTTGTCCATGTCTCGAGTCTTATGTCATTAGTGCATTAGGGATCAAATTCTCTGCAAGTTAGTCCTCGTATGTAATAAACTTCTTTTATTTTTAAAAAGAATAAAAGTGTTCTTTTTTTGCTGCTTTCTTTAGCCTCCATATAGTGTTGTGCTTTTAGTTGTAATGGGAATCAATAATGACGAGCGAGCCTCACAATTCAATGGACATTCTGCAAGAGAGCCATCTTTAATAGCTTCACAAAACAACCTGCTTCCTCCATATCCCTTCATCATATCAAATGCTTGCAACCTTTGAGCATAAACACTATCATTCAGTCTTATCTTCCTTCATCACCCACTGCTGCCTAACCTTTGGAGCGCAAACGTGCGTAGGAAAAGACATGTGCAAAAGAAAAAAAAAGAGAAGAATTAAATGGGCAAAAGCAAAAAATCAAGTTTCAATGCCAGGTCATCACAAAATGCAAATCAGGTGTCAAAATCCAATGCAAATCCATAAGTTCAAATAGCCCCAATTCAAGAACAAAAAACAAAAGTTCTAAAAAGACACGCGCACAGTCTAACGGCGAGTCACTTCAGTCATATGCATCGTACAGCCTTATTAACCCTCAATACCATCAGTGCCTCACATTACAAGGACGCAGACAAAAGCCCTCTCACACGAGATCGCCCAATCACGAGAACTACGACGGTCTGATCCAAAAGGATACGGTAGGAAGCCCTCTTTCTTGCGAGGTCCGAGCCCAAATTCTGAAGTGCCATCATACTGGTTTGAATTTCTTATAAGTAAGAAGCACAATGCCTGAGTAGTAGCACGCCGACATAGGGAAGACTCGAGTGTTGAACCTACATGTCGATCTCTAGCTAACCACATCAACTCCCCATTCACTTACCCTTAGTGTCACAAATTGTTAGGCCTTGGTCTGTTGTCTTTGAAAGCCTCTAGCCACTTCTTTCAATGCACCTTAAGGGTCTCGTCCTCAACTCATCTTTAAGGCCTATCACTCTGCATGCATTCCATGCATTTGCTCAAAGGCATCGCATTGCATCGGTGCACTGGTTTCCGTCCAATGGTGCTCTCCTCATGCAAGGCATTCAGCTCAAAGTTACTAAAGATTGTGGCGCAAATTCTAGAAATCACAATCCCTCATTTCCTAACGATTTTACCGACCCACAAAAAAGCTAAGCCAAAAACCGCATGGAACTTCCACCACATTCATCTAGCCTTACCGGCTCTCCATGCAACATTGCCCTAGACCATTGCCAACCTGCAGATCATGCTGGGGGGCTCATTGTGTCCACTAAACCAACCCATAACACCACAATTAAGCCATACTACACAACCAAGGCCATGGGGTTGGGGCTCAGCTTGCAATCACTTAAGCACATCAATCCTGCTTCGGAATGGTGGGCTTGAGGTAACGGCTCGTATCGCTCCGGCAGTCCAAAAGGCTCCTATCACATTGTAGTCAATTTTCCTATGGGTCGAGTCGTATACATGCATTATGAGATCAGATAAGAATGGAACTGCCATATACAGTCAATTGCCATGGAGTGAGATATTACAATACATCAGTTCATGCGAAGTACTGCTTACTCTCCTGGCGAGATGCAAAGCGCAGTGTAGCAGTGTGCAGTCATTGCATACATTGCACCTAAACACAGAACAGCACTGTGGCACATCTGCAGTCATTGCATTGCGGGCGCATCACCGATGCCGCGTGCGAATCCGACACAGAGCTTGGGAGGTGGGACACGCCAACGCGGCTTCGCCCCGTGTAAAATCTTAGCATGTCAGATATCGTCCGTAGTGGCTAGGGGGGGGAGAGTGAGGTGACGAGAGTACGTTGGACTTTCGTCTTACCGTTAAGACGGTCGGGTCTACTTGCGTCAGAGCTAGGAGGGTAGTGATACGTGGGACGGATGAGGCGTCAAAAGTGGGGCTTCTTCAACCAGCTCCTTTGCAGGCATGTTACGGGTTTGGGAACTTTACTTCCCGCCTCAGAAATTCGCATATATGCACACTTCGGGTCTATACGATTGTCTCCGCGTAGCAATGAAATCCAGCACAAGCCATCTTTCGGGTCTATGGGATTTCTCCGCTACATTGAGAATGAGCGAGCAGTCAAAGCATTTCTTTCGGGTATGAGTGCGGAGTCTTCAGCGCGGCATATGATCAGAGAGATCCGGACGTGCAGCATGAGAGCATGGTACCCAGGGTGCTTAGGTGCGTTGTCTCCCGCTACAAAAGACATAATCAGAGCATACACACGATAGCTTACGGGGGCCGTCGGAAGTCAGTTTCTCGCTCTTACTGGGGAGCTGAATTCGAGAGAAGAAGTTCCGTCAAGCCATACATGCGTACTGGGATCGGTGAACTGTGCGAGAATCTTCTCTGGATGGGTCCGCTACTACGAAGTTTCCGCCAGCCTGCGAATGTTTAGTCGTTATCTTCGGAGGTCTATGGATCTTCTCGCCGCTTAAGAAGTGTCCGCGGCAACTACTCTTCCGGGTTGGAGTGTTTGCTCCCGCAACAAAAATCCATGGCAAGCAAATCAGACGGCTTACGGGACACGGCTACAGGTAAAAATAACCTTTGTGTTTGTAGGTTACTTGTGGGCGAAAAGGGTAACTCAGGGTTCGCAGAACGTCTTGAGTTGCTCTCTCGTATCCCGCGAAATTGGCGAAGAATATTTGGGACCTTTTCCCCCCCGTCTTACGAGACCTAAGGCCGTGCTTGGTAGGGACGCTTCAGGATCAGTTCAAAGTGTGGTGATGGCTTACTGATTGCAGAGTCAACCGGTGGTCTGTTGGAGAGAATGGTGTGGTCTCCAATGAGACATATTGCACGTATGAAACACACGAGCGTCTCTGCGGTTGTTTCGACTTCAGGAAAGATGCTCTGAATTCACGAAAGTTGGAAATACGGTAGGGCGTACTCGGACGCTATTAGAGCAATCGTAGGAAGGTCAAGATGGCAAGGCAAAAATATGTTTCTAGGCCTTTCGGGTTTTCTCAAGTAGTTTTCAAGTTTCAACATAGTGTAAACCCTGGCGACTTTCCATTGCTTTTGAGTTGCATCAGTCGTGTTAGCCCATTATTTCTGAATGCCGCCAATATTTGTAATTATTTTTCTTGAGTTTTTCTATGATTTTTCTATGAATTTATGCAAGTTTTTAAATACGATCAGAATACGCAGATGAAAATACATGAATAGTTAGAAATAACGCGGGAACTGTTCTTGAGCTAAACGGTAACTTTCTGCGAAGGGGGCGTCTGAGAATGAATCGCGAACTTAGGAAAGGCTCGAGACGCGTAGGGCAAAGAATATTATCCCGCAATTCAAAATTTCAGGATTAGTTTGGAAAGAAATTATCGCTTTGAGAGTGCGGTTATATCACGCTGAGGGAGCAGGCCGTATAGTATCGTACAGCTGCCGTGTGTTTGAGCGTAATAGACGCTGCCCTCAAGCGTAATGAGCGCTCCTGCAAGTGTAATAGCAGCTCATTTGATATCACGGCTTGCTCCATTGAGAAGCGTAGATGATACTGTCTGAGGATTGAAGCGTATATATCGGCTCCAGGCATGTGGTGGAGAGGTGGAGGACCGTGAATTATGAGACTCAGATGCTCTGAGGTCGTATATAGCGGGCAGGGTTGTCTTTTCCTCGTTTTTGCCTCGTGCCTAAATAAAAGCTCCTGCCTTAGCTCAGTCGGACGAACCTTCACACCCTTGCAGCGTTCTATGACTTCACAACGGCACATTTCCGAGGCATTAGCTTCTCTCTCTCTCAATAGCCTGCTGGATTCATAACAGCTCGGTCTCTCTCTAAGACACTTGTGAGACACACATACAACATGTCGTAGTTTAGTTCAGATAGCATTCCCGATCCTTTTTCGGAATCAAACAGGCGATAACAAAGGGTTGGATGTCTGAGATTATCACCATAAATTCTCTCTCGACTTTCTTAATTTGTCGAACATTGTTATGGAGTTTTAATGTATTAGAAGACAATGTAGAGAACTCACTTTAATGCGTTTTCGATGTTAAAAGTATTGTAGGGTCTGCTATAATGGTTTCCAGGTTCCATGGTTGTTGGTTTTCTAATTGGCTTTTTATGTTAATTTGCATTATTATTTACCCAAGGTGTCTAATACAACAGATTTATTTATTTCGGTGTGTAGCAATTCAAAGGCGAAAGATCCATGTGCGGCTTAGCTGCGTGTTCAGGGACCTGAACAATTGGTTTTCCTTTGTTTTTCAGTAGCATGGCAAAGGCAAGGCAATAGGATTCGTGTTCAGTTACCCGTATTTAAGGCGGAACTAACTTTTTGTTTTCTTTGCACAGATTTGGGTAAGGATGAGTTTTAGCATATTACTTTCTTAGTGTTCTACACTTCATATTATCATATTGTGTCAATGTGTTATGTCTAATCGTGTATAATATGATGGTGTAGTGCGTGAAACTCAACAGACCGGGGATTGATGTGAATTTCTTTAAATCAAGATTGAACTGATGGACAAGCAGGCTGTTTTGAGGCACGTTACCGGAAGTTTTACTGATTATCATAAAGTGGTCACATTTCCGTAGGAGTTAGTGATAGTCTTCAGGTTGTGATAATAGTAACTGACACTTATCAATGAGTAGATTTTAGGGATTATGACTGCAATGAACGCTGCTGCAAGTGTGCTTAAAAACGTAAGGTATAGGTGCATGTCCAATATCGGATGAACTGGAATTGTGGCAATGAACCGTGACGAGTGAGATGGCCGGCTACGATATGCGTGGCATTGATGAGGCTACAGAGTCTGATTACGTTAATACAGTACCGACACCAAGACGTGTGTTGACTTGTATTGGACGTGGGGCATTGAATTGTGGCTACCAACGGTTATCGGCGATCGCAGACCGCTGGGAATATAGCCTTTCTAGGCGCGTCAGCGGTGACGATTCGCGCCCTAGCTCGACACACTGACCTCCCGAACGCATACTCACGTGCCGGAGATCCGTGCTCAAGCCCACGCAAAAGCACCCTCGATTAAGTACGGAAGCCGCGCGCCGCCGCTATACTCGTACGGCGGAGCACAGTAGAACCGTGCGTAGATTGTGGAGGGGAGGGGGCGAACGGGAGGGCGAGCGCTACGGCGCACAAGCGTGGCGATAAGGGGAAGTGCTAAGGAGACGAGACGGAGTGAGAAGTGTCGGGGTGAACGTGGGAGGGGTGGCAGGAGGTGGTGTCAGGTTGTGGAGTTGAGAGAAAATATAGAGTAGCAGAAAATATGTGAGGAGCGGGGACGAGCAGCGTTATGAGCGACAAGGTGTATGGATCGGGGGCAAAGGACGTAAATAGGAGGTGATAATGTGAGGAGACGGTATACCAGATGATGTGGTGGTGTGGTGGTGGGTGAGGAGTAGTAACAGTGGGGGGGGTTGGAACGTTGTTAATGCACATATGTACCTATATCTGTAGAACTTATGGTGGTATACATCCTTACAAAAAACTTGTGGCCTATCAAATGAGATTAAGAAACTTGTGGTCTAGACATAGAGGTAGTGACTAGGGTTCTATTTCTGTACTAAATAATTTTATTTTGATTTTCAACCCCTAAAAAAGGGAAAAGTCAGCGATCGTTGTGTAGTCGCAGAGTCAGTCGCTAAAACAATATAAAGCTAGTCTGTCATGTCATCAATATAGTCGCATTCTCTTCTAAATTTAGCGACCGTTTAGCGACTACACGCTGCTTCAGTCCGCTTTAAAATGGAGACTAGTAGTTCTCCAGGTAGTCGCCAATGAGGATTATGAATTTTAGGCGGACTGAAATAGTGTCATACGCTAATTGTCAGTCGCTAATATCGTGTGGTTCTTGTAGTGCTCACCGAAAGAATTGTACCGAAGATTGATGCCTGACCTTAAAGGGGATTGTCTACTAAATATTTCATGTTTGTATTTGTTCTGCTTGATCATACAAATGAAATTATTTTGCTTCATTGCTCAAGATACGTGTCTCCTAATCAGTCGAATACCTTGGCAGCGGAGGAGTAGCATAACAACACTAAGCAACATTGGACTACTGGGTTGGGCTGATCAAATGGCAGTATGACTATTCCTTATGTTGCTATTATTGCAGCTATCTTAGTTCAAATGATGTTGTTGCTGTGCACTTGATTCAATTGCGCTTGTTGTTCTACATTCAGAATCTTTGACACCGAAGTTGGTGTCGGTTGGCAGAGGCCCAAGTTTATTTTCCTTTTGGTTCTTCTTCATGCAATATCTATTTTATATTTTAATGATCATAAGAGCGATGACACACGAGACAGCGAACCGGACTGAGGATGCAATGAAACAACAAGTCGAACTTTATCGGGATTAAGTGCATTTACCCGAACAGTCAGGACTTTAACTATTGGGTAGTGGCAAGATAGCATACAGGTGTAGGAATTTGTAAAGAAAATATTTCCTAATTCGGTGAATTTGATGCATAATAAAATTATCTTCTAAAGGTCTTGTATTCAAAAAGTCCATTAAATTAAAGTAGAAAATTGTTTTATTTTGGCCAAATTACTTTTCATTACAAACCTCGTGTAATGTCTATTACTTATGCGTCGAATAGGTCAGCAGTTGGGTGTGTGTTATAGGGTGGCAATTCCCTGAATCAAGTGGTATGTGTTTTCATGCACCTTGATCCCAAGTTGAGTTTTTTAGTGAAATCGTCCTTGCATATCAGAAGTTTTGGTGCTAGTTTAATGTGTACCACGATCACGTGGGGTCGTTATTGTCGGATGCATCCTTAGGCTCAGAGTGATTAGTGTATGTTAGTGCGGCTATACTATTAAATGGCCGTTGCAAGGTAAAGTAGGTACTCACACTACTCATATTTGATTTGGTGCGTTTTCGCCTCTTTATAATTTTTTAGTTATTTTGAAACTTTACTGAACTTAGTTTTGCGATATATGTGAAAAGTTGTTCTTCAGTTGTCGACTCAACTTAACCGAATTCTAGAGATTCTTATGTGATTGTTTTAAAAAAACAATAAGTAGAATGGAATTAAGGTTGAAAATAGAATCATACCTAAACTATTTTAAGCTATTGAACTAAATCGGATGGAAGTTTTATTTAAGACTTGTCATATGGTTAATATAGAGTTGAAGAAAATAAGAGGGCTTGGTGTCATTGGTAAATGAAAGTAAAAGCCATTTTTCCGATGAAATGTGTGGGATTCTTTCATTCTTCTACAATTTGTTAGAGAATCCCTGTTTAATTTGGTGTAGGTAAAGGAAATGTAAAATCGACTACTGTCATAGAAAGATAATTCCTCGTACCAATAGATGGAAAACTATTGTTCCTTCCGATATTATTGCACAGCGATTCCCTCAACTATGAGGATAGTCAGTCTCTTTATTTGCAATCTCCCTCCATTTTCTCTAATTTTAGTCCATCATGATTTTACATTCACAAAGTACACTAGAATTTTTTTCCGGATGATTTTTGGTTTTAGAAAATCATGTTACGTTCCGAATGTTTTAGCATGTTCAATTTTGAGGACAATACGGGAGCCCTGACATATGTCGAATGTAAGGCATGAACAGTCTGTTCTATTCACCTTGCTTTTTCTAATCTGAACTTATTTTTTCTGAACTAAACTTATTTGAACTTATTATTTCTAAACTGTACTTATCTTTTTTTTTTCTGAAGTTGTTTTGTTGGAGAGAAAAATAATAAGTGTATTCTTTTCAACTTATTTTTTCTGATATGAACTTATCTGAAGTTATTTTTTCTGATCTGATCTGAATTGAACTCATCTGATCTTAAAAAATAAGGTGAATAGAATAGATCTCGAATGATTTATTCATAAACAGTGCAAGTTCGAGGGTAAAGAAGCGAATTGAAAAAAAAAAAAAGTAATGCATATGCAGTATGCACTCATTTCCGATGCGAAACAAAGAATAATTAGTGATGTTGCCCCTTAACTAACGATCCACATGACACAGATGTAGTTCTTTCCATTTTCAACCACTGCTATCATCATTTCCTGCATTTTATGTTATCATTATTCAGATTCCACCATGCCAATTCACCCAAATTAAATAATTTAACCACCCAGTGTAATTTCTCAATTCTCGTAAAGTCGCACTCGCTAAATGGTGTGTACGTACACACTTTGGCTGGTGCCTTTCATGCCTCGTTGGTTTTTGTTCTCTCTCTCTCTCTTAGGTCACGAGATACAATGAGCAATTAAGTTTGCTTAGCTTATATGGTAGTGAACTAGCTAGTGATGAATTGTGAATCGAATAATCGATAATGACAGTTTTATAATTACAACCCAAATTAATTGCTGAGAAAAAATCCGAATTCTATCACGAGATCTTGCCCTCGTGTGAGGGTTTAATTTGCGGTTAATAACCAATTCTAATAAACGAGCAGTGAACTAGTATCAGTAGTATGTGCCTGCAATTCCAACGTTAATTCACTAATGTCCCATGCATTAC
This sequence comes from Bassia scoparia, assembly GCA_008642245.1. Taxonomy (NCBI): domain Eukaryota; kingdom Viridiplantae; phylum Streptophyta; class Magnoliopsida; order Caryophyllales; family Amaranthaceae; genus Bassia; species Bassia scoparia. Next base: position 37,770 of record SNQN01002269.1, on the reverse strand, counting down.
CTTGCAATTCCAATATTAATTCACTAGTGATAATATTAATTGTTTATTAATACCCATAAAAGCTACAGAGTACTTCATATAATCTTACTAACTTGTTGAAAACAAGAACYCATGGAGTACGTACAAAAGTAGAATAGGTTATCTTATTACCAGTTAAAAATAATTCAAAAAAATGGCCGCAAATTTATAGGAAGGGCTAGCTGTCATGCTCACATATGAATGTATACGTCTCACACTCTCACAGTCTCACTTATGTGTTGATTCTCTTAGCATTCTAAGGGTTGACCAAAAAGTGTGAAGTGTTAAAATTAGGGTTGAGTTGAAGTAGTAGTAGTAATYTTTAATTTAAAAAATTGCTTTACTATGAGGTAGGTGCAAGGTTGATTGACTGTTTCACGAAAAAAAGGGATTAATGACAAATTMACATGCATGCATGTTATATGAATCATAGTTAAAGCAAAGTTTAATTTAAAAACGATTATCGTTTAATTTAGAAAATTAAAGGGTACCTAATTAAACTTTGAATGTGTTATGTGAGTGATTGGTAAGAAAATGGGAGTGAGCAGCATTTGCTCCATAAATCACGCAGGTATTAGAGGGTTCTCTCGTTCTTTAAGTGGGTCCTTCACCAACTGTGCTTTGCCCCTCATGCCCCTCAT
>SNQN01002269.1:20915-33391 GCA_008642245.1 Bassia scoparia | reverse complement strand
GCAATACAATTTATCTAAATTGTAATTAGTTTGTAAATAAATGTAACATGAAATTCAATATTAAACCATATGTTTTTCAATTCAATCTGGACTAATGTTCATTGATTTAGCTTTTGTACTAATTAAGTCACATAATAAATGAAATTTCGATTTTAAATCTCATATTAAGTAAAAGGGTAGTTTAGGCACTTCAATTCAAAAAAAAAATAAAATTCATTAAGGTTATAAAGGTCATTTAAGAGGGGGACACCATCTTCCTCCCCCCTTCCCTTATATAATAGAGATCAGTCATAGTGAATTAGTGAGTCCAAGTGTCCAAGTATGATAAAATATTTGGCCCAAAACTAAATTATGTGCCCTAAAACCACAAAATAATGCAATCGGTCACTATCATCCCACTCAACCAGTCACACACTCACACGTGTGCGCATAATCCAACAGTCTTTCCACATTCCTCCCATTTCCCTAAAAATCGTAAAAAATTCAAAACTTTTTCTTAACTTTTTTGTGGCGCACCTCCATTCATTTTTTGCCGGGAAAGTTTTAAAAATTTGCCCCCCGTTTAACCATTTCACCCAAAATCATCTCCCACTCCCTCTTTTACTCTTCGTTATAATACAAGTAACCAATCAACATAACTCACTGTTTTAACCTTTTTAATGGTCACAATAATGCAAACATAACAAACATTCTTTAATTTGTTACCTCAGTTTAGCATTCAATCCTCTCTCAATTAATAKTTGTTTCAATGGCAACTCGCAAACGGATTCGCGCCTTCAACAACACGGCTTCCGCCCCCCGCCGTGCGCCCGACGGTAGCGCATTCATCAAATGGTAACCCGCCACTCTTCACTCTTAGCATTTTGCTTTCCACTTTCTTTGTTTTTTCTAAGTATTTTTATTGATTTATTTACAGTGGTGATTGTGGATTTTCGGTGGCGGTAGCATTAATGGACATGCATTGTTGCAAAAATTTGAATGAGAACAAAGAAGTCAAGAGAGTCAAAGCCAACATCGAGCCTTCAATTCCTAACAGTACAAAGAAGCCTTCAATTCCTGCTGAAAACACAACRGAGCCTTCAATTCCTAAACAGGATTGCATTTCTGAGCAACCAAGATCAGCTTTCATGTTCTTCGTGTAATTACTACTYAASCCCTCTTTTTGTCTGTTACCGATTTGATTAATGGMGTTTAATTACCCTTCTTTCATGTCGTCCTTCAATTGATGTTTGGTGGGTTTTAATTATCAGGGAAAGCTATTCGAAATCTTGCGGAGATCGAGCATTGGTTGARGTTAATCGAGAGGCCTTTGAGAAATGGAAGAAAATGACTTCTGCGGTATATGTTTAATTTGCCATYTAATTGTTCAATTTTAATTTCCAATTTCTGTTTTTTCTTATTTATTCAAGTTGRTTTTCAACATTTGAATATTTGATTGTATAGGAGAAATCTCCGTATATACTCGAGGCTTGGAATGTGGAAAATGCTTATGTAAAAAAGTTACGCCGAGAAGAACTTGCACTAGCTCAGGTAACATTTTAGAACCATGCTGTTATTGTTTGTTTATACTGAAGTTAAAGAATGCATCTTTCAATAAACTTGTGATTTGGATATGTTATTGTATTGTATGAGCAATAAGTAATGCTAAGGTCTTTGATTTACTGTGTTAGAGGCTTTCTTAAGTGCATGATTGTGTGATTTCTACTGTAGTAGCTTGTGTTTGGTGAACTACTAATATGCTATGATGGAGCTGTGGACTGGTGGTGGATTGTTTGGATTGTTTTTGGGTACCAAAGATTTTGTCCGCCTTTCGATTTAATAAGTCTGTTTGATTAATGAATGCTTGTTTAGCAATTAGCATTCTTTAGATCCATTTAACCAATTACTTTGATAGTTTCGATTCCTTGATTATTTGATAAGTTATTATATTCAATTCCTTAATCCTCATCCGAATGTACTTGTTGCCAAAGACATGAAAGCATTGAGTTGTAGTTTCAACTTTCAACTTTCAAGTCTAAACTTAAAATTAATAGTACATTATGATATGTGTATGCAGGCAATGCAGCAGGTAATTAACGACGAAGCAGATTCAGCGAATTCAACAAAGGTAGGAAATGGACTCCGATTTCCTTTTTGTCTACTTGGATTACATTTCTGTTGGTTCTTACCTCTTCCGTCATCTCTTGATATCAGAAGTATGGCAGAGACATCGTCTGGTACGTTATACTTCAGACTCAGAATACGAATAACTCTAAGAGTGAGTGCTATCTTGCTTTCTTTCCTTTCCTCCCCCTCGACCTTGTGACAGGCTGATCAATCTCAATATGTGACTTGCATTACAGGAAAATCGAGTGCCTTCGGAATTTCCGAACAAAGTCGTTCAGCTTCACTTCTGTTGATCTGTTTGGCCTTCTAGATCGAAAATGTAGGATCAACTTTGGCGAATGAAGGGAGAAAGGCTTCTGTTCTTAGGAATCCATTCATCAGGCACATTTGGCTAATGTATAGTCTAGTTTCTAATGTATAGGGTCTAGTGTTTTATAAGTTTCCCAGGTTATTGATGTATGCTTTAGTACTAACTAGTAGTAGTGGTGATTTGGCCATTTGTTGGGTATATTTTGCTACAATATTTTTGCCCTTTTGAGGCACTGCACCCACTGTAAAGTATTTGCTGAGCTCTTCATTTTGCTTTATTATGTACTGTACTCGATTCTGAATTGATATTGGAGTTTGTTGGATCAGCATGAGTAAGTTTGTTTTGTTGTTTGTTCATCTCCATTCCCTCTAAGTGGCAGAGCTAGGATTTCGGATATGGGGTGACAATTCAAAATTCTAAGTTTGAAATTGCAGTTTTTTTTACCTTTTGCGACTGAATTTTTTAATTTTGCCGACGAAAACGATCGTTATTTGCAAAATTAATGATTTTCCTTCAAACTGGGTGACAATTGTCACCTTGTCACCCCGCTGGCTCCGTCACTGTTCCCTCTCGTTCAACTACAAGTTTATCATTATTTGGTAAGATAAAATTCTTGGTGGTTGTTGAGAGTATATCCATTATGTGTCTTTGATTGAAAGGAATATGGAGAGATAATGACTATATATAAGTTTGTGAGCTACTCCTTATGTTATCAATTGGTTTTATAATGGAACCACGCCGAGCTTGTATATGATATACCCTCCTTGTGTGTGTCTTATTTGTCAGTAGAATTTGTCAGTGACTTTGATCATGGAAAATTCTTCTCAATTGATTAACGGGGTGTTCTCGAGTAACTTGATTCTAAATTTGGCCATGATCATCAACACGAACTAGTCACAAAATTGAATTGAATGGACTAAAATCAAATTTAAGTAATTATTTTATATTAACTTCTAACTTGTATGTAAATGAAAAGATGCGTCATATACGTTCAATCCCGTGAATTAAATAAGTAAACATGTTTGGGTTAAAAAAAACTTAACACGCGTATAATAAATAAATAATAAATTGCACGACAATACACAGTCCACAACGTTTGTATAGCTACGTTGATACGAAAAACAACACGATCACAATTCCCGGTGTAGGCCGCAAGTGTAATGGATCAAATCCATGTGAAATGGAAGCGGGCCAAAAAACAAGCAGAATCAAATCAATAAAGCCAACACCAAACACTGTCCAGTCTTTCTCAAATGTATGTAATATGTATGCGAGAAATGAATTATGCAGCCTAGTAACAGTAAACAATGTTATCCAATTTATCCTGTAACATAGGAAACAACAAAACTGCATAAAGGAATAACGCAAAAACACAGGAAAATATTCCATCTTTTAAAAGAGAAAAAAGACGGCAAATTAAAAAATTAAATGAAAAACCAGTGAATTGAAGAATACAAGAGTTGTGAAAATGGACTGTGCAGCAATATTTTCAGAGGTTCTGCTCTACTTCCTAAGCGACCCTCTTCTTCCCTTCTCTCTCACTCTCCATTTCTCATCAACCTCAATTCCCCGGTAAATTTTTCTTTGATTTTTTTTGTTTAATTTTAATTGTTTTTTTGCTATGATTAATTTGTTGAATTTGATTTTTTTTTTGTTTCATTCTTTGAATAGCAGAGATTAAAGCGCCAAAACCCTGTTAAGCAGCGTTCGATAATCAGAAATGCTTGTGGTTTTGACCCAAATGAGCTTCCTTTTTTACCTGGAAAACAATTTAATGGAGGAGGTAATTTTATTTTGGGAATTTTGTTATTATCGTTATAATTAGTTGGGGTTTCGGTTTTTGCTTAAATCTGTGAAATTAGTTAATTTTGATTATGATTTTGTTGAAAATTCGAGCTTTTATGAGTTCTTAGTGTAATTTCCCCAATGGGGTTTGGGGTTTATGGAATCGATACTTCTTAAATATTTTGTTACTGTTTGATTGGAATTTATGTATTTAGTTGTTTAATTTCAATTGTATATTGTTAATTGGGAAATTTTCAAGAATTAATTTGGGACTATATTCAGGCAATTTGGAGCTGAATATGGCGAGGGTTTTGAGACTTTCAGACACGATGGACCTTAAAAGTTGACTGGTAAGCAATTCAAACACAAACATTCTGCTGTTCTGCTTATGGAATAGGCTTATAGTAATAAGACGGTTGGTTTTTTTAATGTTATTTGCCAAATATCGTGGTTGAACCTTCTATATTTGACACGTTTAATTGCACATATTATGTTTCTTTTGTGGTTAGGATTATTTGAAACGATCGGTTGCAAGAGGGCTTACTCAACGAATCCGCTATGCCATGAGCCTGATGAGATTTGGGCTTATTTCTCTTGGGATAATGTTGTGGTATGCCCCTTTTTTGCTGCAATTGATTTGCTTTACTACTATTAACCTTTTTCTATGCATCTATTATGTTTAGATTGAATCTCTTTTGAAAATGGATACTGTTGGTTGTTAATTGGTTGAGTGGTGCTTCCTTCATACGTGGTTTGAGGATTGGAATTAAAGAGTACTTATTGAAGTTGGTTTGGGAAGCTAATATGCTTGTAGAGCTTTTGAGTTTTGGTTTGTAGTTTCACTAAATTAAATTTGGGTACCTTCCTCCATTCAAAAAAGAAAGGGAAATTTTATTGAAGAACTCATTCCCCTTCACCCCCTCGAAAAGGAGATACTTTATGGCTAAAAATTTTAAAGGGAAAATACATTACAATGGAGTTAAGCTTTTATTCTCTGCTGTTCTTCTCGCAGTATAGTGATTTTCTAGAATAATTTATCATTTCATGCTCTTTGATCCACTCTCGAATTGCCCTATAAGTGCATGCAGAAGTTTTGTATTGAAAAGATGATCTCTCGGGGTCATAGGTGTTATTTTGTTGACTGCATGAATTTGATGTGTAAAGCAGCTGCCGTGAGAATTTAAATTGCCTCTGATTCTTATTGCACATCTTTAAGAAAGACATTTGTGAGCTGTGTATTGGCATTTCTAAAACTATTGGTTTAAGATGAAGGATTTGGTTTGGATAACTAAGTGGGAGGGCAAAGAAGGGGAGGGTGATGAAGGGAGGGAAGGGAGAGGAAAGGGAGTGGGAAATGATAAGTTTTCCTTCCAAATCTCTCCATTGTTGGAGTGAGCAATTTCTTACAAATTAATCCCTCCAATTTCCTTCCCTCCAATTCCTTCCCTTCCTCATTTGTTATCCAAATGAAGGAAATTTCATCCTTCCATTTTCCTTACTTCCCTTTCCTTCCATCCAAACATAGGGGAAAAGTCCAATATGTTTAGTTTCAAATTGATATCATTGTCTATATATGTTGGAATAAAGTTATAGGAAAAACTGATACTGAGAGATATACTTCCATTATTCAATTAATTTGTCAGATTAATGCGAAATTTAATATGCTTCAGGCAGATACTCGAGCATTGGAAATTGGATGCTTGGAAACAACTTGCTTCTGAAGAGGGTGAGTATTTATCTTATGATGAGAAATATTGTATTTCAGTGTGCTATACTTAATGATCTATCTGTTCATTCAATGTGTTAATAAAGTCATCTGATATCTAATTTGACCCGTATTCTACTTTGACTCTTTTCATCTGTCCTCAGCATCCATGTTGAAGATCGACACTTCGTATAGGTGGAACACTTGACACTTTAGTTTGAATCAAACTCGTACAAAACTCATAAATAACGTGACCAAAAGATTATAATTAATAAAGAGACAAACGTAATATGGAAAGGCATTAACAGCATAAGAATCTAGTTGTAACTTGTAAGCCTGTAATCAAAGCCGAAGAATTCTGTATCTCAAAACACCCAAAGGCTCCTCGTTGTAAAATTTTATTGACGAAATTTTTTTCTAAGCCACCTTCTCTTCTGCTTGCTAAAAGAGCCTTTTTAAAGATATTTTTTTTTAAAAAGTTTTGAAGAATTGTGAAATGATGAGAACGTTATACCTGGCATTTTATAGCTAAATGGGAACTCGTTGAAAGGAAAGTATGAAATTTGATATTGTGGGATCTTTTGTTTGGGTGAGGGAGTTTGGGAGTGAAATGAGAAGCAAGTTAAAAGTGGGCCCACAAAATGCATCACTAACGAAAGTCGTTGACAACAATTTGTTACCTTTTTGGTTTTAAAGTTAGATACAATAGACTTTCTAAAATAGTAAATGTTACTATGTGGTTATGTGGAAGAAGTGGTATCTAAAAAAGACTAAAAAAGCTTGTCAAAAAATAAAAGACTAAAAAAAGGTAGCTAGTTAATGTTTCATTTCCATATTTAAACATCAACTTGTATCAAGATACAAATTCACAAGGTTATCTTCTCTGACACTATACATTTCCTCGCTGTCAAGGCTTGAATACTACATGGAAGTTGAGTTTGCATCAAAAATTCAAAAATGCCAAAAAAGCTTTGATTGCTTCTTGTTGAATATTATGATTGTGTCTATGGTAGCATGTTTGGATTCGGTTGAAACATATTCATTTGTCCCTTTGCTAGTAGTTTTTGGGATCTGGTTTTTCCTTTTCTCCTATGCTACTTAAGCATTAAAGTGGTTTTTTTAAAGGATGTAGATTTGGATCTTGTGTCTCTCCATTTTTTTTTACGTCAAACATTGCATTGAAGAATTTAAGAAAAGAATGAAAAATGTTTGGTTTCATTAGGTCTTTTAGATTAAATTCTAATTATCAAAGGTATTGTATGCATTAGATGCACAATAAATTTATTGTGCATCAAGCATTATAGTGACCCTTTATATGTATATAGTAACCATTTTCACTTGACATCAATATAAGTGATAAATAATAAGTGTCACTTTATTGATAAAAGGGTTATTATATTAACTAAAAGGGTAATATAATCTGATGCACAGTAAATTTATTGTGCATCCGATGTATTAATACTTTGGCTTTTACTATTTATTTCAGTGTCTGATTAGCTGTTTTGGATTTTAGTTTGACGTATTCCCACAATTTCTTCTTCTCACAGGAAAACAAATTCCCGAGGATAGTGGTACTCAAAGACTGATTCTTCACTCTGATCCTGATCAATGTGTTTGATAAATGTATGGAATTACAGTGGATTGTTGCTTGTAGGGCTGGTTAGTCATATGGGCTCATTGAGAATTTGTTACTGTTTATACGTATCCCTCTGAATTTCTGCATTAGTAACCACTAACCAGTAACTAAAGTCATATTGCTAGTTATATGTGTATGAGTGAATCACCTTCAGGTTTGAGTTATTTTGCTGAACACTCAACTATCTGCTAGCCCTATTCTTTGTGATTGATTTAGTTGTGGTATACTATGAGAATAAAATATGCATGCCCAGATGCCTTGGCATTTCAGTGTTGAAAAAACGTACTTCCTCCGTTTCATTTTTAATTGCAACAAACTAACATGAGGTGACTCTTTGGCAAAAATATTATTGTGAGGAAAATGGATAGAGAGAGAAAGTGGGACTTAGATGAAGAGAGAGATAGGAACTGTGACTTGCAAAATAGGAAAGAAAACTTTGTTTCATTAATTTGAAATTTCCATTTTTAGTAATTGTTGCAATTAAAATGAAACAGAGGACAGTTCACACAATGACACAAATTGCCAACCAACACATAAATCCCAAGCATAATAACACCAGGTTGTGAATTGTTAATGTTTTGGTGCTAGCATAATACATTTGAAGATGTTACTTTGCTGTACCACTCTCACAGACAAAAAGTTTATATATTGAACTCATAAAAAAATTAGGGTTCCAATTCCCTTTGTATTGCAAATTGCAAGTGTTTAGTCCTGACTTTGGAGGTTGCCATTTGCTCTGCTTTGTGAATTCATTACAAGCAGAGCAACAGTGTTGGCTGCTTTTTACAATGACAATGCTTGAATGTTCTCTGATAACTATCTACAAAAAATCTATTTAAATTCACACCAGTCATGTTTATTTTAGCTCACCTAGGAATTGGTGGAAATGTCAGTACTTTGTCTTTGAGAATCCCGTGTCATTCTGAGTTTTCGACCTGAAGTGTACTAGGGTTTACATATTCAACCATTTTCAGATCTTGCGTGGGAGATTCAAGAAGCTGATGCTGATTTGTTAAAGATGCGCCTTTCACAGTTATATTCGAGAATCTAATAAAGTATGTTTTTTTTTAAGTTGGTGTGCGTGTTTTTTTTCTTCCTTTTTGTTTGGTGGTGGTGGTATGGCTGCTAGTGCTACCCTATTATCCTAGTCCATAGTTTATGAACTCAGCTTTTATTTCAGCTTGAAAAACCCATTGGAAGGCATGGAAGAGTGGCTGGAGGCAGTGTCAACTGCTTCGTATACCTTGTGCAGTTGTTTTCGAGCCTTGATAGAAGAAATGGTTGAAGCTTTGGAAAGGATGGGTATCAAGGATTACTTCAAGGTACTCGTATAATGTTTTCAAGCAAGCAATGTTTATTTTTGGTCACTCATCCTTGTAAGAATGATTATTACTCTCAAAGTTTGCAGGATTGAATTTACAGTGGTAGTGAAATATGTCCCTCTGATGAATTTTTTATTTTTAATCATCTAAACATCCGAGAGAAACTTTAAAATGCAATGTTATAAAATAGCTGCACTCCTTAAAAATTGTGTCTTGAAGCTGCAGTATTATAATTTAGCGCTTAATAACGTGTCCCTGTGATGAATGTATGTCTCTTCAAAGCTTAGAATTTTCTTGTGCAATATTTTCAAATAGCTGCCTCAAATTCTAACTGACCCTTTTGATATTGTAGGCAATCGTGAGTGAAGAAGATGGCATGGAGGCCATTGCCCATAGATTTTTGTCTGCAGCTGTGAAGGTAAGAATTGTCTGTACAAACTTTTTGCCTGCTTATTTCTCTTTTTTTTAACAAATAAAAAGAATAAACAACAATGAATTGATCTTTCCTACTCCCACTCAAAAATTATAAATACTCCATTTGTTCTCATTTGTCATTGGATGTATGTAGTATCTTTCGAGATAATTTGGGCCCTTTACCTCATTAACGACTTAACAAGCATTTTTCTTCAGCAGTCGTTACTAATGACAAGATTAATAATAGATGTGGTTGTTCCCATCACTATAATTTGTTTCTGCTGTTGCAAAATATCACCTTCTGTTATTTCATCCTGCTGTTTTGCTTGCAGTTGGATAGGAACCATCAAAGTGTGTTGTCTTTGAAGATGATCCAAGAGGTGTGACTGCTGCTCATAATTGTACGATGATGGCCAATAGCTCTAATCGGGTGCTCACACCTAAGTAGTATCATGATATTTACTTTTTATTGTTATTCTTATAATAATCTATTCATGGCTTATGCTTGAAATATTTTGTTTTGAAGACTAATCTTCAAAATCTACTTAATTAACTGACAGTATTCAGGATGTATTGTGCCAAGTAGACGATAATTCATTGTGCATTTGTGCTGCATGTAGGTATGAATTGGTGCAGCTGATCTTGGCAGTGGCCAGCTTCAACGAGTTGTCAGTTATAAATTTGCGGAGATTATTTGCACACAGGGGTTCTAATTTCATGGATTTGCAGAAAGCAAATTACAGAGAAGAGTCCCCCAAAACGAAGGCTTATCTGATACAATTTTTTAAGTCATTCCCTGATCTCATTCAGTTAGTCTTTGTAGCACGTCCCGGAAAGCAGAATCTCTCTTTAGCTTATTCAGATTCACTAAGGCTGTAGAGTGCATGATTATCTTGTTCATGTAATTACCAGTTTTAGCATGTAGTCTTAGTTAAGTTGTGCCAATAACAGGATTTGATCATAATTATTGACGTCCTAACAATAAAAGTAGATTTGGCCCTGTGGAGTCCGGTTTCGGAACCCATCTATTTTTGAAGTAACATGAAAATCACTAGGCGGTGTAAGGTGTAGGTCTAAGGTGTAAGGTGTAAGGTGTAAGGTGTAAGCGTGCGGTGATACATTCGTCAGTCGATCCACGAGGCCCATCACAGGTATCGGACGGTCAGGTTAACAATTAGCAAAATGGCAAATGGTGATATGAGAAATAGAAGGAAGTATGAAATGATTGGATTATTGGAATGAGGGTTGAAAAATTCTGGTCATTATGAATGCCATTTTGGAATCACATAGTGGCCCGGGTGTACTGAATAGAGCCGTTCCTGTGATATCAGACTCTGTTTGATATGATCAATAGCTCTGCATAATCCAATGAACCTCTATCTAAAAAGGATAGATAACAGAGTGAGAATGCTTGTCATTTCTTCTCACTGCTGTACATGCTTCCGAAACAGTTAGTCTGTTTGTTGATCTTGATAACGGAATTCTAAAACCATTAGATTAGTTAATGTGTGACGTGGTATACTTCACATAGTATAACACACATCATTAATGGCGAAACGAATACCACAAAGAAGACCAGATAAAACAATCAACGTTATTGCAGAACTTCATCAATCAGCGAACAGATATAGTTGGTTTTATGACAAGTTGGAAGTTGTTGAGACAAGTATCAATGGTATCCAACGTGGGAGTTGGAATACTCGTACTTGAGTTTGGTTTTGGCTGCGATGTGGGATGAAGTTACATACCCGTTCAGGTTGCATTCTAGGTGGATGTTGGATGGAGTAGTTTTTTCCATATTGAAATGGGTTGGGAGTAGTTTCAAATTTACTAGGTGGAACCTATTCTTATGCAAGTGGACTGGTTTTTTCCCCATTTTTCTTCCTTTCTCCCATTCCCTCTATGCATGCTCTCTATCTCGTTTATTTTCTTCACACTATATTTTTCCTCTTTCGTGAGTTCCACCTGTGATTGATTTGTGTCTTGGAGATTGAAGATTAAAAGGGGAAAACGGAAGAAAATGAAAATACAACAAGTTCATGCGTGGCAACTTATGATCGGAGATCAGTCAACTTCCGGAATGACAGTGATCAACAAACAAATATTGAATTCATGACGGTTTTGGGACAAAAAAAATTCTAAGACGATTTCTGCAAAAAAAAATGAAAACACATTGGTAATTAATGGAGAAAAATCCTATATAATATAATATACATTATAAAGGGGAGCTTGTGTTCAACACTATTAGTATTATGAATAGAGAGAATGTGATATACTTATTTTGTGCAAAATTGCTCATTGAAGTCCATTGGGGTAATGAAATGTCGTACTCTTACCGCCTTTATAGTCATCAACACTATTAATCATCTTTTTGAACAAACAGAACACTTTTGGACAAACAATGGATTATCAATACCGGTCTGGCCGTCGGGTTGTTATACCATACATTTATTCTAACCTTTTGACACCAGATGAACCAAGTTGTCACTTTTTAAAACGGACTCCGGAGTATTCCATTAGTGACCCATTGACAATGAATGGATCCAAACCCCAAAAAAGTCAGATGTAAAACATCTTCTTATCTTACAAAGATTCAAGATTGTATAATTCAGCTTATTCCTTTTCTTCATCCTCTCAGATTTCCAACAAAACTGAAATTTAGTATCAGATTGATTAATTGAATGCTTCAAATTCATAAGTTCTTTAGGAAAATAAGCAAGCAAAGTCGTGCATTTATGGTAGCAGTTTGCTCTGTATTCATCCTTCCTACTCACTCAATTTCCCAAAACAAACTTCATTCTTCACTTATCTAAGCCTTTCTTCAATTCATGCTCGCTGAGGTACTTTCCTTCATCTTTTATTTCAATTGAATTGTCTTTTAAACAATCATAAAATTTTGCATCAATTTGAATATGGGGTACTTTGGACAAATTGTGAATTTGATTCTGAAATTATGGGTAATTGTCTTATGCTTATACATTTTTTCATTGAAGATGAAATTTTAATCACGGGGTTTCTTCAAATTTGATCCTAAGCATTTCTTAGATTATGCTAATTGTTGTTAATTGTTGTGAGATGAGAACAGCGAACTGCATTTTAGCGGATGTTTGGTTGAATCAATAATAGGGTTAGTAACCAGAGTCAAAGGGAAGCAAGTAAGCAGACCTTGTTGTTAAATGCTGTGAAAGGGTTGGTGTT
>SNQN01002269.1:3689-20890 GCA_008642245.1 Bassia scoparia | reverse complement strand
GCTTAATTAACAAGTTTATTGGACACATAACATAGGGTTGGTTCAACATTGCAGTATGAATGTGGCAGTGTTTAAACTAATTAAAAGAATACGATTGGGTACGATAACGATAATGCATTATGCATATGTAATCATAATGTATACTAACAATACTGGCTTGATTGGTAACTGCAATGTAGGCTCTGAATTAGAAGTGAAATGGAGGAATTAGGATATTAAGTTGTAAATGCAATGGACTATATATTGAGTTACTATYTATTTTCTGGTTATTGATTTCTGATTGAAAGTATCTTACTTATTAACAGCAGGCAGACGTTCATAAACTTGATGACCGAGCAGCAGAAATGTTGAAAGATCTGCAAAGGAAAGAACAAGAAACTCATGAAATCTTGAAAGAACTTGAGCTGACTAAAAGGCTAGTGGAAGAACTGAAGCTGAAGATTCCGTGTGAGACTGATGATCAAGCCGCTTCAATCCCATGCTTAAGCTTTGACAGGCAAATGTCCACCCCTATTAAGGATTATGTGAACAAATATCCTGTTGATTGCGCTGATAAGCCTGCAAACAGGAATGAAGAACCACAATTGATGAACACGTCGTTCCCCTCATCTACTGCTGGACTAATCATGATGGAACTGAAGCAGGCAAAAGAAAACCTGTTTCAGAACACAAATGACCTTGCTGAGCTTCGTGCTTCTGTCGAGGCACTCAGCAAGAAAATGGAGGGTGAAAAGGTTTCTGTTAATTCAGCCCATGTAATGCAGACCGGGAGTGRTGTCAATGATGCCAGGAAAGAAAATCTAGGTGGATCGACGATTAATCCCTTAGCGATCTCAAGAGAGCTCCGAGAACTGAATTATGAGGCAGAGCAGTTTATGAAGACAGCAGAAGCAGCAAGATCAGAAGTGATGAGGGCAATGTCAGARGTTGAGCAGACGAAAACAAGCCTTAAAGTAATAGAAATGAGGTGGGTTGTTGCCAAGAAGCTTGAGGATGCTGCTAAGGCTACTGAATCWCTGGCTATAGCAGAGATTAGGGCTTTATCAGGTAATGACTGCTTTCAGGAAAAACAAGGAAGAATTAGTCTGTCAGTTGAAGAGTATTCTGCATTGACAGACAAAGCAAAGAAAGCRGAAAACATGTTTAAGAGGAGAGAAATGGAGGCTTATAGAAATTCTTTTCCTACACGTCCAAGAAGGGATTCTAGGTTGCTTGATTCAAATGATTTTGAATTCKCAAGAAACGATTGCAATAAACCGYTTGCAAGGCAAACAACAACATCAATAGGGGACATTTTGAGTAGGAAACTTGTGCTGAGGGATGATTTGGAAGTTGGTAGGCAGGAAGAAAGTGTTGTTGTTGGTGGTGGTGGTGGAGGCCGAGGACGCAAAGGGTGTCGTTGAATCAGAATGCTTCACGACATTAGGGAGAAGTCTCTCCACCAAAAGAGAAGAGAGAAAGAAGGTAATGAAGGAAAAGGCAATTTCTTCTCCAGAGAAGGCTCTTGGATTTGTGCACATCTCACTGCCTATGCAAAGCAAAGTAAGATAAAGGTTCAGGCTATGAATTTCTGGCGAAGTGACAGATGAGTAAAATGGATGATGGCCTTTTAGTCCTTGCTTGTCATAACATATTCTTTCCTAGCTTGTTTGTAACTCGGTTGTCGTTGGTAATTGTTTGGCGTTTGCTCATGGATATATATATCTATGCTTATATATGTGTGTTGGAGAGGGGTTTGCTCTATAGATTTATGCTTGTTTTTAGAGATTGAATGGTTTCCTATCTCATCATGCAATACAACCTGAGATTAGGGTGCATTACTTGCTCTGACTGTGTGTGTGTGACAAATCATCACTTCGAAGATCTTGTTTTCGAATGCTGTACACATATGCAGCTGTGATTAATGTATGTAATGCAATGAGTTTTTCAGTCACACTGTTAATATTGAGGCTTCACAATATCATTCTATACCATAAATCAACACTACAACAATCAATGGCATATTGGCTCGTACGAGCTGAATTATGCAGGTTTGAGACTTGGAAACCATTTTGCTAACATTCCTACAGTTCTCAGCAACATTCTTAAACGGCAAAATGTTGTTTAAGAACCACCACTCCACATTTACAGTTCTCAGCACATTGTTAAACAAAAGGCCTACATATTAATGTTTTAGTAAGCTAGATCAAAATTGGGCTAGTTGATGTCACACAAGACAATAAAATTAAAACTCTCCACATCAATACCTTATTCGTTATTAACTTATTACTCCTTTGTCTGAATTATTGGGTGCATTTGACTTTGTACATTATTCACATATAAACTTGCTGCTATTCAAGTGTTATATGCTCAGAACAAATATACTAAAATACCCCCTTTTTTGGATGCAATAAGTCATATGTCATAGAGGTGGTACAATTTACGGTTTCAAGGTCTCAAAATTCACTAGCTAGTTCTAGAACCATCTTTAATTGGATCTTTTTGAACCCAAACCCAAACTCAATTACACCATTTCGATTCTGAACTGATTCAATACCGGTACTAGGATTTTTCGCTCACCCTTCCAACAGAGTGAACGACCAAAAGTCGGAATCATTCAATAAAATGTGTGAGCTGAGTAACATGCTCAATTTGGTTTCCTGGCAATTAGTATTATATCAGTCATAGTGAATAGTGAGTCCAAGTGTCCAAGTATGATAAATATTTGGCCCAAAACTAAATTATGTGCCCTAAACCACAAAATAATGCAATCGGTCACCTGTCATCCCACTCAACGAGTCACAACACTCACACGTGTGCGCATAATCCAACAGTCTTTCCACATTCTCCATTTCCCAAAAGTCGTAAAAATTTCAAACTTTTTCTTAACTTTTTTGCGACCTCCGTTATTGTTTGCCGGGAATTTTAAAATTTGCCCCCCCCCCCCCTTTTAACACTTCACCAAAATCATCTCCACTCCTCTTTTACTCTTCGTTATAATACAAGTAACAATCAACATAACTCACTGTTTAACCTTTTTAATGGTCACAATAATGCAAAATAACAAACATTCTTTAATTTGTTACCTCAGTTTAGCATTCAATCTCTCTCAATTAATAATTGTTTCAATGGCAACTCGCAAACGGATTCGCGCCTTCAACAACACGGCTTCGCCCCCGCCGCGTGCGCCCGACGTAGCGCATTCATCAAATGGTAACCGCACTCTTCACTCTTAGCATTTTGCTTTCACTTTCTTTGTTTTTCTAAGTATTTTTATTGATTTATTTACAGTGTGATTGTGGATTTTCGGTGGCGTAGCATTAATGGACATGCATTGTTGCAAAAATTTGAATGAGAACAAAGAAGTCAAGAGAGTCAAGCCACATCGAGCTTTCAATTCCAACAGTACAAAGAAGCTTCAATTCCTGCTGAAAACAACTGAGCCTTCAATTCCTAAACAGGATTGCATTTCTGAGCAACCAAGATCAGCTTTCATGTTCTTTTCGTGTAATTACTACTAAACCTCTTTTTGTCTGTTACCGATTTGATTAATGGGGTTTAATTACCCTTCTTTCATGTCGTCCTTCAATTGATGTTTGTGGGTTTAATTATCAGGGAAAGCTATTCGAAATCTTGCGGAGATCGAGCATTGGTTGACGTTAATCGAAGGCCTTTGAGAAATGGAAGAAAATGACTTCTGCGGTATGTTTAATTTGCCATGTAATTGTTCAATTTTAATTTCAATTTCTGTTTTTTCTTATTTATTCAAGTTGTTTTTCAACATTTGAATATTTGATTGTATAGGAGAAATTCCGTATATACTCGAGGCTTGGAATGTGGAAAATGCTTATGTAAAAAAGTTACGCCGAGAAGAACTTGCACTAGCTCAGGTAACATTTTAGACCATGCTGTTATTGTTTGTTTATACTGAAGTTAAAGATGCATCTTTCAATAAACTTGTGATTTGGATATGTTATTGTATTGTATGAGCAATAAGTAATGCTAGGTCTTTGTTTACTGTGTTAGAGGCTTTCTTAAGTGCATGATTGTGTGATTTCTACTGTAGTAGCTTGTGTTTGGTGAACTACTAATATGCTATGATGGAGCTGTGACTGGTGGTGGATTGTTTGGATTGTTTTTGGGTACCAAAGATTTTGTCCGCCTTTCGATTTAATAAGTCTGTTTGATTAATGAATGCTTGTTTAGCAATTAGCATTTTTAGATCCATTTAACCAATTACTTTGATAGTTTCGATTCTCTTGATTATTTGATAAGTTATTATATTCAATTCCTTAATCTCATCCGAATGTACTTGTTGCCAAGACATGAAAGCATTGAGTTGTAGTTTCAACTTTCAACTTTCAAGTCTAAACTTAAAATTAATAGTACATTATGATATGTGTATTGCAGGCAATGCAGCAGGTAATTAACGACGAAGCAGATTCAGCGAATTCAACAAGTAGGAAATGACTCCGATTCCTTTTGTCTACTTGGATTACATTTCTGTTGTTCTACCTACTTCCGTCATCTCTTGATATCAGAAGTATGGCAGAGACATCGTCTGGTACAGTTATACTTCAGACTCAGAATACGAATAACTCTAAGAGTGAGTGCTATCTTGCTTTCTTTCCTTTCCTCCCCCTCGACTTGTGACAGGCTGATCAATCTCAATATGTGACTTGCATTACAGGAAAATCGAGTGCCTTCGGAATTTCCGAACAAAGTCGTTCAGCTTCACTTCTGTTGATCGTTTGCCTTCTAGATCGAACAATGTAGGATCAACTTTTTGCGAATGAAGGGAGAAAGGCTTCTGTTCTTAGGAATTCCATTCATCAGGCAAGTCAATTGGCTAATGTATAGTCTAGTTTCTAATGTATAGTGTCTAGTGTTTATATAAGTTTCCCAGGTTATTGATGTATGCTTTAGTACTAACTAGTAGTAGTGGTGATTTGGCCATTTTGTGGTATTTTTGCTACAATATTTTTGCCCTTTTGAGCACTGCACCCACTGTAAAGTATTTGCTGAGCTCTTCATTTTGCTTATTATGTACTGTACTCGTTCTGAATTGATATTGGAGTTTGTTGGATCAGCATGAGTAAGTTTGTTTTGTGTTTGTTCATCTCCATTCCTCTAAGTGGCAGAGCTAGGATTTCGGAATATGGGGTGGACAATTCAAAATTCTAAGTTTGAAATTGCAGTTTTTTTTACCTTTTGCGATGAATTTTTTAATTTGCGACCGAAACGTCGTTAATTTGCAAAATTAATGATTTTTCTTCCAAACTTGGGTGACAATTGTCACCTTGTCACCCCAGCTGGCTCCGTCACTGTTCCCTCTCGTTAACTACAAGTTTATCATTAATTTGGTAAGATAGAAATTCTTGGTGGTTGTTGAGAGATATCCTATATGTGTCTTTGATTGAAAGGAATATGGAGAGATAATGACTAATATAGTTGGTGAGCTATCCTTATGTTATCAATTGGTTTTATAATGGAACCACGCGAGCTTGTATATGATATACCCTCCTTGTGTGTGGTCTTATGTTAGGTCCAGTAGAATTTGTCAGTGACTTTGATCATGGAAAATTCTTCTCAATTTGATTAACGGGTGTTCTCGAGTAACTTGATTCTAAATTTGGCCATGATCATCAAACACGAACTAGTCACAATTGAATTGAATGGACTACAAATCAAATTTAAGTAATTATTTTACTTAAACTTCTAACTTGTATGTAAATGAAAAGATGCGTCAATACGTTCCAATCCCGTGAATTAAATAAGTAAACATGTTTGGGTTAAAAAAACTTAACACGCGTATAAATAAATAAATAAATTGACACGACAATACCACAGTCACAACGTTGTATAGCTACGTTGATACGAAAACAACACGATACAATTCCCGGTGTAGCCGCAAGTGTAATGGATCAAATCCATGTGAATAGGAAGCGGCCAAAAAAACAAGCAGAATCAAATCAATAAAGCCCAACACCAACAACTGTCCAGTCATTTCTCAAATGTATGTTATGTATGCGAGAAATGAATTATGCAGCCTAGTAACAGTAAACAATGTTATCCAATTTATCCTGTAAACTAGAAGAAACAACAAAACTGCATAAAGGATAACGCAATTAACACAGGAAAAATATTCCATCTTTTAAAAGAGAAAAAAGACGGCAAATTAAAAAATTAAATGAAAAACCAGTGAAATTGAAGAATACAAGATTGTTGAAAATGGACTGTTGCAGCAATATTTTCAGAGGTTTGCTCTACTTCCTAAGCGACCCTCTTTTCCCTTCTCTCTCACTCTCCATTTCTCATCAACCTCAATTCCCGGTAAATTTTTCTTTGATTTTTTGTTTAATTTTAATTGTTTTTTTGCTATGATTATTGTTGAATTTGATTTTTTTTTGTTTCATTCTTGAATAGCAGAGATTAAAGCGCCAAAACCCTGTTAAGCAGCGTTCGATAATCAGAAATGCTTGTGGTTTTGACCCAAATGAGCTTCCTTTTTTACCTGGAAAACAATTTATGGAGGAGGTAATTTTATTTTGGGAATTTTGTTATTATCGTTATAATTAGTTGGGGGTTTCGGTTTTGCTTAAATCTGTGAAATTAGGTTAATTTTGATTATGATTTTGTTGAAYAATTCGAGCTTTTATGAGTTCTTAGTGTAATTTCCCCAATGGGGGTTTGGGGTTTATGGAATCGATACTRCTTAATATTTTGTTACTGTTTGATTGGAATTTATGTATTTAGTTGTTTAATTTCAATTGTATATTGTTAATTGGGAAATTTTCAAGAATTAATTTGGGAKTATATTCAGGCAATTGGAGCTGAATARGGCGAGGGTTTTGAGACTTTCAGACACGATGGACCCTTAAAAGTTGACGTGGTAAGCAATTCAAACACAAACAATTCTGCTGTTCTGCTTTATGGAATAGGCTTATAGTAATAAGARGGTTGGTTTTTTTTAATGATTATTTGCCAAAATATCGTGTTGAACCTTCTATATTTGACACGTTAATTGCACATATTATGTTCTTTTGTGGTTAGGATTATTTGAACGATCGGTTGCAAGAGGGCTTACTTCAACGAATCCGCTATGCCATGAAGCCTGATGAAGCATTTGGGCTTATTTTCTCTTGGGATAATGTTGTGGTAATGCCCCCTTTATTTGCTGCAATTGATTTGCTTTACTACTATTAACCCTTTTCTATGCATCTATATGTTTAGATTGAATCTCTTTTGAAAATGGATACTGTTGGTTGTTAATTGGTTGAGTGTGCTTCCTTCATACGTGGTTTGAGGAATTGGAATTAAAGAGTAACTTATTGAAGTTGGTTTTGGAAGCTAATATGCTTGTAGAGCTTTTGAGTTTTGGTTTGTAGTTTCACTAAATTAAATTTGGGTACCTTCCTCCATTCAAAAAGAAAGGGAAATTTTATTGAAGAACTCATTCCCCTTCACCCCCTCGAAAAGGAGATACTTTATGGCTAAAAATTTAAGGGAAAATACATTACAATGGAGTTAAGCTTTTATTCCATCTGCTGTTCCTTCTCGCAGTATAGTGATTTTCTAGAATAATTTATCATTTCATGCTCTTTGATCCWCTCTCGAAATTGCCCTATAAGTGCATGCAGAAGTTTGTATTGAAAAGATGATCTCTCGGGGTCATAGGTGTTTATTTGTTGACTGCATGAATTTGATGTGTAAAGCAGCCTGCCGTGAGAATTTATTGCCTCTGATCTTATGCACATCCTTTAAGAAAGACATTTGTGAGCTGTGTATTGGCATTTCTAAAACTATTGGTTTAAGATGAAGGATTTGTTTGGATAACTAAGTGGGAGGGCAAAGAAGGGGAGGGTGATGAAGGGAGGGAAGGGAGAGGAAAGGGAGTGGGAAATGATAAGTTTTCCTTCCAAATCTCTCCATTGTTGGAGTGAGCAATTTCTTACAAATTAATCCCTCCATTTCCTTCCCCTCCAATTCCTTCCCTTCCTCATTTGTTATCCAAATGAAGGAAATTTCATCCTTCCATTTTCCTTCACTCCCTTTCCTTCCATCCAAACATAGGGGAAAAGTCCAATATGTTTAGTTTCAAATTGATATCATTGTCTATATATGTTGGAATAAAGTATAGGAAAACTGATACTGAGAGATATACTTCCCTTATTCAATTAAAATTTGTCAGATTAATGCGAATTTAATATGCTTCAGGCAGATACTCGAGCATTGAAATTGGATGCTTGGAAACAACTTGCCTCTGAAGAGGGTGAGTATTTATCTTATGATGAGAAATATTGTATTTCAGTAGTGCTATACTTAATGATCTATCTGTTCATTCAATGTGTTAATAAAGTCATCTGATTATCCTAATTTGACCCGTATTCTACTTTGACTCTTTCATCTGTCTCAAGCATCCATGTTGAATACTCGACACTTCGATATAGGTGGAACACTTGGACACTTTAGTTTGAATCAAACTCGTACAAAACCCTAAATAACGTAGCAAAAGATTATAATTAATAAAAGAGACAAACGTATATGGAAAGGCATTAACAGCATAAGAATCTAGTTGTAACTTGTAAGCCTGTAATCACAAGCCGAAGAATTCTGTATCTCAAACAACCCAAAACAAGGCTCCTCGTTGTAATTTATGACGAAATTTTTTCTAAGCACCTTCTCTTCTGCTTGCTAAAGAGCCCTTTTTAAAGATATTTTTCTTTTWAAAAAGTTTGAAGAATTGTGAAATGATGAGAACGTTATACCTGGCATTTATAGCTAAAATGGGAACTCGTTGAAAGGAGTAATGAAAAATTTGATATTGTGGATCTTTTGTTTGGGTGAGGGAGTTTGGGAGTGAAATGAGAAGCCAAGTTAAAAGTGGGCCCACAAAATGCATCACTAACGAAAGTCGTTGACAACAATTTGRTAACCTTTTGGTTTTAAAAGTTAGATARAATAGACTTTCTAAAATAGTAAAATGTACTATGTGGTTATGTGGAAGAAGTGGTATCTAAAAAGACTAAAAAAGCTTGTCAAAAAATAAAAAGACTAAAAAAAGGTAGCTAGTTAATGTTTCATTCCATATTTTAACATCAACTTGTATCAAGATCACAAATTCACAAGGTTATCTTCTCTGACACTATACACTTTCTCGCTGTCAAGGATTTGAATACTACATGGTAAGTTGAGTTTTGCATCAAAAATTCAAAATGCCAAAAAAGCTTTGATTGCTTCTTGTTGAATATACTATGAATGTGTCTATGGTAGCATGTATTGGAATTCGGTTGAAACATATTCATTTTGTCCCCTTTGCTAGTAGTTATTTGGGATCTGGTTTTTCCTTATCTCCTATGCTACTTAAGCATTAAAAGTGGTTTTTTAAAGGATGTAGATTTGGATCTTGTGTCTCTCCATTTTTTTTTTACGTCAAACATTGCATTGAAGAATTTAAGAAAGAGAATGAAAAATGTTTGTTTCATTAGGTCTTTTAGATTAAATTCTATTATCAAAAGGTATTGTATGCATTAGATGCACAATAAATTTATTGTGCATCAAGCATATAGTGACCCTTTATATGTATATAGTAACCCATTTTCACTTGACATCAATATAGTGATAAATAATAAGTGTCACTATATTGATAAAAAGGGTTATTATATTAACTAAAAGGGTAACTATAATCTGATGCACAGTAAATTTATTGTGCATCCGATGTATCTAATACTTTGGCTTTTACTATTTATTTCAAGTGTCTGATTAGCTGTTTTGATTTTAGTTTGACGTATTCCCACAATTTTCTTCTTCACAGGAAAACAAATTCCCGAGGATAGTGGTACTCAAAGACTGATTCTTCACTCTGATCCTGATCATGTGTTTGATAATGTATGTGAATTACAGTGGATGTGTTGCTTTGTAGGCTGGTTAGTCATAATGGGCTCATTGAGAATTTGTTACTGTTTATACGTATCCCTCTGAATTTCTGCATTAGTAACCACTAACCAGTAACTAAAGTCATATTGCTAGTTATATGTGTATGAGTGAATCACCTTCAGGTTTGAGTTATTTTGCTGACAGCTCAACTATCTGCTAGCCCTATTCTTTGTGATTCTTCCAAATTTAGTCATATTTTTGTGATTGATTTAGTTGTGGTATACTATTGAAGAATAAAAATATGCATGCCCAGATGCCCTTGGCATTTCAGTGTTGAAAAAACGTACTTCCTCCGTTTCATTTTTTAATTGCAACAACTACTGAGTGACCTTTGCAAAAATATTGTTGAGGAAAATGGATAGAGAGAGAAAGTGGGACTTAGATGAAGAGAGATAGGAACCTGTGACTTGCAAAATAGGAAGAAAACTTTTGTTTCAATTAATTTGAAATTTCCATTTTTAGTAATTGTTGCAATTAAAATGAACAGAGGACAGTTCACACAATGACACAAATTGCCAACCAACACATAAATCCCAAGCATAATAACCCAGGTTGTAATGTTTAATGTTTTGGTGCTAGCCATAATAAATTTGAAGAATGTTACTTTGCTGTACCACTCTCACAGACAAAAAGTTATATCTTGAACTCATAAAAATTAGGTGTTCAATTCCCTTTGTATTGCAAATTGCAAGTGTTTAGTCCTGACTTTGGAGGTTGCCATTTGCTCTGCTTTGTGAATTTCTACAAGCAGAGCAACAGTGTTGGCTGCTTTTTACAATGACAATGCCTTGAATGTTCTCTGATAACTATCTACAAAAAATCTATTTAAATTCACACCAGTCAGTGTTATTTTAGCTCACCTAGGATTGGTGAAATGTCAGTACTTTGTCTTTGAGATCCGTGTCTTTGAGTTTTCGACCTGAAGTGTAACTAGGGTTCTAATATTCAACCATTTTCAGATCTTGCAGTGGGAGATTCAAGAAGCTGATGCTGATTTGTTAAAGATGCGCCTTTCACAGTTATATTACGAGAATCTAATAAAGGTAAATGTTTTTTTTAAGTTGGTGTGCGTGTTTTTTMTCTTCCTTTTTGTTTGGTGGTGGTGGTATGGCTGCTAGTGCTACCCTATTATCCTAGTCCATAGTTTATGAACTCAGCTTTATTTCAGCTTGAAAACCCATTGGAAGGCATGGAAGAGTGGCTGGAGGCAGTGTCAACTGCTCGTATACCTTGTGCAGTTGTTTCGAGCCTTGATAGAAGAACCATGGTTGAAGCTTTGGAAAGGATGGGTATCAAGGATTACTTTCAGGTACTCGTATAATGTTTTCAAGCAAGCAAATGTTATTTTGTCACTCATCCTTGTAAGAATGATTATTACTCTCAAAGTTTGCAGGATTGAAATTTACAGTGGTAGTGAAATATGTCCCTRTGATGAATTTTTATTTTTAATCATCTAAACCATCCGAGAGAAKTTTAAAATGCAATGTTATAAAATAGCTGCACTCCTTAAAAATTGTGTCTTGAAGCCTGCAGTATTATAATTTAGCGCTAATAAAACGTGTCCCTGTGATGAATGTATGTCTCTTCAAAGCTTAGAATTTTCTTGTGCAATATTTTCAAATAGCTGCACTCAAATTCTAACTGACCCTTTTGATATTGTAGGCAATCGTGAGTGAAGAAGATGGCATGGAGGCCATTGCCCATAGATTTTTGTCTGCAGCTGTGAAGGTAAGAATTGTCTGTACAAACTTTTTTGCCTGCTTTATTTCTCTTTTTTTAACAAATAAAAAGAATAAACACAATGAATTGATCTTCCCTACTCCCACCTCAAAAATTATAAATACTCATTTGTTCTCATTTGTCATTGGATGTATGTAGTATCTTTCGAGATAATTTGGGCCCTTTACCATCATTAACGACTTAACAAGCATTTTTCTTCAGCAGTCGTCTACTATGACAAGATTAATAAATAGGATGTGGTTGTCCCATCACTATAATTTGTTCTGCTGTTGCAAAATATCCACCTTCTGTTATTTCATCCTGCTGTTTTGCRTGCAGTTGGATAGGAAACCATCAAAGTGTGTTGTCTTTGAAGATGATCCAAGAGGTGTGACTGCTGCTCATAATTGTACGATGATGGCCATAGCTCTAATCGGTGCTCACCCTAAGTAAGTATCATGATATTTACATTTTTATTGTTATTCTATAATATCTATATTCATGGCTTATGCTTGAAATATTTGTTTTGGAAGACTAATCTTCAAAATCTACTTAATTAATGTACAGTATTCAGGATGTATTGTGCCAAGTAGACGATAATATCATTGTGCATTTGTGCTGCATGTAGGTATGAATTGGTGCAGGCTGATCTTGCAGTGGCCAGCTTCAACGAGTTGTCAGTTATAAATTTGCGGAGATTATTTGCACACAGGGGTTCTAATTTCATGGATTTGCAGAAGCAAATTACAGAGAAGAGTCCCCCAAAACGAAGGCTTACTACTGATACAATTTTTTAAGTCATCCCTGATCTCATTCAGTTTAGTCTTCTGTAGCAGTCCYGAAAGCAGAATCTCTCCTTTAGCTRATTCAAGATTCACAAGGCTGTAGAGTGCATGAATTTACTCTTGTTCAATGTAATTACCAGTTTTAGCAATGTAGTCTTAGTTAAGTTGCCAATAATCAGGATTTTGATCATAAATTATTGACCTCTACACAACTAAAAAGTAGATTTGGCCTGTGAGTCGGTTTCGGAACCAATCTATTTTGAACAGTAAACATGAAAATCACATAGGCGGTGTAAGGTGTAAGGTGTAAGGTGTAAGGTGTAAGGTGTAAGGTGTAAGCTGTGCGGTGATACATTCGGTCAGTCGATCCACGAGGCTCCATCACAGGTATCGGACAGGTCAGGTTACAAATTAGCAAAATGGCAAAATGGTGTAATGAGAATAGAAGGGAAGTATGAAATGATTGGATTATTAGGAATGAAGGTTGAAAATTCTGGTCATTATGAATGCCATTTGGAATCACATAGTGGGCCGGGTGGTACTGATAGAGCCGTTTCTGTGATATCAGACTCTTGTTTGATATGATCAATAGCCTCTGTCATCATCCAATGAAAAACCTTCTATCTAAAAACGGATAAGATAACAAGTGAGAACTGCTGTCATTGTCTTTCACTGCTGTACATGATTCCCAGAAATCAGTTAGTCTGTTGTAACTATAAAATCTTGATCTTGATAACGGTAATTCTAAAACCATTAGATTAGTTAATGGTGACTGTGGTTATCACTTCACATAGTATAACACAATCAATTAAATGGGAAACGAATAACCACAAAAGAAGAACACCAGATAAAACTAATCAAAGTTATTGCCAAGAAACTTATCAATCAGGAAACAAGATATAGTTGGTTTTATGACCAAATGTTGGAAAGTTCTTGAGACAAGCTATCAATGTATCCAACGTGAGATTGAATACTCGATACTTGAGTCTTGGTTTGGCTGCGATGGGGATGAAGTTCATACCCGCTCAGGTTGCATTCTTAGGTGGATGTTGGAGGGAGTAGTTTTTCCAATTGAAATGGGTTGGGAGTAGTTTTTCAAATTATACTAGGTGG
Source organism: Bassia scoparia (assembly GCA_008642245.1). Lineage (NCBI taxonomy): Eukaryota > Viridiplantae > Streptophyta > Magnoliopsida > Caryophyllales > Amaranthaceae > Bassia > Bassia scoparia. The sequence goes on along the minus strand of SNQN01002269.1, from coordinate 7,358 downwards.
AACCTATTCTTTGCAAGTGACTGGTTTTTTCCCCCATTTTTCTTCCTTTCCCCCATTCCCTCTTCATGGCTCATCTCATCTCGTTTTATTTCTCACACTATATTTTTCCTCTATTGTGAGTTCCCTGTTGATTGATTTGTGTCTTGGATTGAAGATAAAGGGGAAACGGAAGAAAATGAAAATACAACAAGTCATGTGCATTAATGATCGGGAGATTCAAGTCAACTTCGGAATGACAGTGATCAACAAACAAATTTGAATTATGACGGTTTTGGACAAAAAAAATTCTAAAGACGATTTCTCGCAAAAAAATGACAAAAACATTGTAATTAATGGAAAAAAAATCCTAATATAATAATAATATACATTACTAAAGGGGAGCTTGTTCAAACTATTAGTATTATGAATGAGATGAGAATGTGATACGTATTTAATTGTGCAAAAATTGCTCATTGAAGTCATTGGGAGTATGAAATGTCGTACCACCGCCTTTAGTCAATCAACACTATTAAATCCATACTTTTGAACAAACGAACAACTTTTTGGAAAACAATGGATTATCAATCCGTCTGCCGTCGGTTGTTATACCATACATTTATTCTAACTTTTGAACCAATGAACCAAGTTAGTCACTTTTTTAAACGGACTCCGGAGATTCCCATAAGTAGACCCATTGACATGAATGGATCCAAACCCAAAAAAAAGTCAGATGTAAAACATCTTCTTATCTTACAAGAATTCAAGATTTGGTAATAATTCAGCTTATCCCTTTTACCTTATCCCTCTCAGATTCTCCAAACAAAACTGAAATTTAGTATCAGATGATMAATTGAAGCTTCAAATTCATAAGATTCTTTGAAAATAGCAAGCAAAATGTCGTGCATTTATGGTAGCAGTTGCTCTGTATCATCCTTCCCTACTCACTCAATTTCCCAAACTAAACTTTCATCTCCTTCACTTTCTAAGCCTTCTTCAATTCAATGCTCTGCTGGAGGTACTTTCCTTCATCTTTTATTTCAATTGAATTGTCATTTACATCATAATTTCTGCATCAATTTGATATGGGTACTTTGCAAATTGTGAATTTGACTTCTGAATTATGGGTAATTGTTCATTATGCTTACATTTTTCATTGAAAGATGAAATTTTTATCACGGGGTTTTCTTAAATTGTGATCCAACATGTTCTAGATTATGCTAATTGTGTTAATGTGTGAGATGATGAACATGCAATGAAATTTTGGGAATGTTTGGTTGATCAATTAATAGGGTTAGTAGCAGAGTCAAAGGGAGCAAGTACAGCAGAACCCTTGTTGTTAAATGCTGTGAAAGGGTTGGATGTTGAGAGACCACCAGTATGGCTGATGAGGCAAGCTGGGAGATACATGAAGGCAGGTTTATCAATTATCACCATCATTTCCATTTTTCAGTTGTATCTGTTTGATTAAATCTGGGATTTTGTTAATTAGTTAATTCCAATTGGTTGGATCTGACATTCTTTCTTTTCATGTAAAATTTGAAGATTTTTCGATTTTTTTTTTTTTTTTTTTTTTTTGTCTCTGCATAGTAAGTTTATGCCTTGAATGTCGTGTTATTTAGTTACATAAATGGATAATAATTAGATTGTATTTAAATGGGATTTTACAAAGACAAATTCAGAAATCATGGAACTTGGAAGTCTGGGTTTGATATGAAGAGATGGTATTGCTTCCTATTTGAGATGAAGTAGTGAACCTCTAGTGTAGGTTAAGTTTGTAACATGTACATTTACCTTGTATAATGCTAAGATGTCGCAGTTTAATGAACGTTAGAGGAACGAGGATTGATACCAGTTAATGTCTTAACGATGACATTCTTCTATGGAGATTTATGACTGGTTGTGGATTTGAATAGAGCAATAGACAAAGCATAACACATAGGTAGGAATGTAGGATAAGGATATAGAATCAACATTATATCAGAGGCTCTTGTAAATGAATGGTATGCCATGAATGTGTAMTAAAATGCTGTCAAAAACCTGATGACACTGAAACAAGACCATGGTTTTCTAGTTGAATCGTCGGAGTTGCTTCTTTCTTATCKATCTTTGTGGGCCTTGTGATTTGCTGCTTTTCAAAACTAGAATAAACARATGAATTTTAGTCAGATACACTGACTTTGTGCTTGCATTTTAGTGTGTGTSTATTTATATATTGTTCTGTGAAGYGTCAACAACTTTGATCCATCTATTCTTCATCATAAGTACRTTATACGGAGTATGTTGTTCGGAATTCTTGCTTAAGAWAATACCTTGTTAMAAGCTGTAAACTTGTGATTTTGGAATTCAAAGACTGTAAYAGATCTATAGCGTAACATCAAATAACAAATCTGTTTAGTAAAWTTTWWTWWTTMMTTRRTTTRKWWATWAAACTTTTCTTGGCAAGTTAYGTTACTGATTTTTCTAAATTCTKATTTATTATTGAGCATGAATAAGCCTCATTCTTAATTTGTTCAGAGTTACCAAGCTATCTGCGAGAAACATCCTTCATTTCGTGAGAGATCAGAAAATGTGGATCTTGTTGTAGAAATATCCTTGCAACCATGGAAAGTTTTCAAGCCTGACGGGGTAAGTTTTTGCTAACAATGAGGCCAACTTRTTATCTAGGCCTCTCTTTTCCTTCATGTTTTGGCTTTTTTTTGGCGCTCAACTCCTTGTAACCTCTTCCTTTTCTTATCCTTCATTGATATTACCTGTATTCTTATGGATATTGTGTTTTGTTGACAGGTTATATTGTTTTCAGACATTTTGACCCCACTTGCTGGAATGAATATTCCTTTTGACATTGTGAAAGGAAAGGGTCCACTCATATTCGATTCTAATGGAGAAGATTTTTGATTCCTATGTTATTAAAATCAGTTAGCAGTGTTTAAGGCTTCTATAACCCACCCATTGTAGAGACGACATTCAACTCTGACATATCATTTATCTAATAAAGAAATGATGAGATCGGTTATGCAACGCAGGAATGCATATATACAATTCATCAGGTTATCCCTCACCGCAAGTTATCTTCCCAGGTGGATATGGCAGCTGCAGTTCTTGTTTTGTATGGGGCTCCTTTTTACCTCTGGCATCATATGTAGTGAAGTTGGAATTCATCAAAGCACTTCACAAAATTAGAGACTTCGCTTCTCTGAACCTAAGGTACACTTATTATTTTAAGTATGCCCTTTACTATAAGCTTATTGCATCTGTGAGCTATTGTATTTGGCATGAATTCAGTTTCGCCTGACCATATATATGTTGTTACCATAGGTTTGTGCAACGCTCCGCCTTCAGTGAAATCACAACATTCTATGTAAATAATATATCAAATCAAGGCTGATAAATGGTCACAAGCATGTTCAGAATCTTTACTTCTTGGGCAACTGAGCCAGCCCTGTAGATTTTGAAGAGTTTCAGTTGCCTTACTGAAAGCAGAATAGTTGATCTCTGTGAAGCAGACCCATCCAAACCGCGCTTCTCGATATCTATGCTATTTGCTCTGGAGGTTGTTAGAGCGGTTGCGCCCAAACTGGTGCGAATGGTGGTTGAGCTGGATTGGACAGTTGACATGCGGAAAGGTAGAAAGGCGATAGGATCGACATTGCAGGCTTCAGGGCAGAATGGTTGGAATAACCCTGGCGTGCT
>SNQN01002268.1:59053-69061 GCA_008642245.1 Bassia scoparia | reverse complement strand
GATTTATGCTTTGAAAGAGTACTCGTATAAGATAATCTCTTCTCTGGACTCCTACGATACGAAGCATTGAGAATGATTTGTTTTGGACACTCGCTACTAAACTCAATTATCAATTTTTTTTTGCTGCATGCTTTTGACTGCATAAAACTCTTTAAGATGGAAAAATATTGCCCTACTTGAAATAAGCTAAACATCCATGATTGTAAAGACACTTGAGTAAGCATTAATTTTATATCACATTAATTAAGGACTACTTGCAAATATAATTTAACACTTCATTTACAACTTCTTTAGTAGTGAATTACAGGACTTCAATCATAATCAGGGGTACATTTCTCACTCCGCGTACGAAGTTAATTATGAAGTTCATGGACTCGTTTCACGACACCGGATCAAATTCGTGTCAATCATCACATATATATCTTTATTTCACGCACCTACTAACCCCAAAGAGAAAAATGTACCAGTAATTAGTTGTTTTTTCCAACAGCCATTCCTTCCATAATAAGAATTATTATTACAAACCAATTAGAAATTATTGGCCGCGATAGACGGTGAGAATAGCTCAATTCATTTTAAAGTTCCATCCCGGCTCCAGAAGATCTTGAGATCGATTACTCATCCCCGTCCTATGTGCCCCTCTCTCTCAAACACAAAAAAAAAAAGCATCTTGTGATTGAGATGTATTCTTTTCCTACTCTCCTCTAACATTGCATTTGTCTAGCCATTTGACAATTGTCAAAGTCAAACGTTGTACCGATTCCTTCTGCACTTACCACAAAATTCTTTCCAAAAATCCAATCAAAAGTCCATTATCAACCACCACTCCCCTTCTTGAAACAAATGGAGTTTTTTCAAGAGAGCAAAGTTTTCCGCTCTAAAGTGCAGCCAAAACCAACAGTCACATGATAGCTCATCAAAGATGAGGAAAACTGTCAAGCATACAGCCGTTGACATTCCTCCAACAATTGCTCCGTTGGTCCTACTGAGACTTCGTCGAGCGAAGCCAAACATTACTCGCATCAGAGCTGCCGCCTGGAGATACTACAGCTGCCATTGAAGATCCTTTTTTGTTCGGAACATGACAAGGGAACGAAAGTTGTACAGACGATCAGGCAGGGATCCATATAAGTGGGAGCCTATCAAAGAGGCTCTTACATCAAGTACTTAATGTCTCATTACCAGGAAGTACATTACGTGCTAACGAGGTCCTCCACCTTGAGAACTCATGTCAACACACGCATAGCAGTGCATTGGACAGCGCATGATCATATATGGCAAATGTGGATACCGTTTGACATAGTGGTGATAGATTTATCAGTCATCGACAAGGATGTATGGGTATTCTTTACTCGAGAGAACGAAGGAGGATAAAAGGACAGATGCCTGCCTTCATTATCCTGCAAGGTAGCAGATCAGGCAAGTGTTATAGTCTCCTGCTTATCCACCAATGGTAATAGTAATATTGGTCCACAATGTCTCCTGCAAAATGTGTGCTCCTCTACAGAGGTATCTTATGCAAGATCGAAGAGCATAATTATTGTCGCGGAATGTCTTAGATTCTAACCATTATTCAGCTTAGATGGATTAGGTTTCAACTTAGTACAGCATAATATTGTTCAGATGACTTAGTATCTGTTAGAAAGTCTTTTTAATGAGTTGCTAGAATTTTGCTTCGAATTCAAATTCAAATACTAATAAACTGATATTTTTTGTGGTCTTGCTATTCTAATCTCAGCATTAGTATTCGCTCAACAAACTCAAGTCATGTTAGCAAGCCTGATGATGAGCTTAATGTCCCTAAATATGAATGGATACACGCATCGGAGGACACTGTGCGCAATCTACATTCAACAGGCGGCTTCAAACACATTGGAAGTTACGAAAGCAAATAAAACCATTGAACAACTGATAAGCAGTGACTTGACACTTATCCTGTCCCTGGTGTCAATCATAAGAAGCTAGAAGAAGCGGTCTGATGTCGTCATTGCCATGGCAAAATCTTTAGGCCGGGGTAGATAACTCCAATAAACTTATTACAGCATTCAAGAGCACACTAAGTCCGATGAAAAAACTGCACGATGAACTCAGCCTCTCCACAGCACATGGCCAACTTTTCCATACTCAGCTAAGAAGATCAGAGCAAGGAGATGAGCTAAAAGGTGCTGCTAGGCTCGTGCAAACTAAGAAAATTTCGAGGCTCGATATCAAACAAACAGACTGCACATGCTAGAGCAAGAGGAGGAGCTGTTAAATCAACTAGAGAGCTGACGAGCTATATAAAATCAAGGATTGTCCGAATAAAAAAAGCTCAGTCCGACATATATGGCACAAGTGATGAGCTTATAAGCCAAAAATACAGCAGAACGAGTTGGGATGCTTAAAGATGGAAAATCTAGGAAAATACGTGTGCGAATGAACGAAAAATGAGGCTGAAAGCATGCACTAGAAAGAATATGAGAAAGGTCATGGGAATGGCGAAAATATATTTGGTCAGAACGTTTGATAAACAAGCAATGGTTACAACTCGTAAACCACACCAGCTCAATTGCAGTACAGAAAATACATTTGATTCATGCCATTCATTTTGTATCATTCTTACCATGCTACTATTTTTCTATTCCAGTGTCAATTCTAAAATTATAAATACTACCGTTTCTTGTATTACATGTTATAACAATTAATACACATACAACTGAAAATTTTGTCCTACAAGATGATTTGGATTGAGTATTATGATAAAGCTTCCGTTGGCGTTATTAAAAATTATAACCACTCTGTCTTCTTTTTTTACTTGCACGTTTTTTTGGTTAGCTTCTTATCAATTTTTTCTTTCGCAATCTCTATAATATTATAAAAAATAGTCCACTTTGATACTTAAGCTTCAATTGATTGATAGAATTATTTTGTTAGATTCAAACATGAGATATTGTGTTGTAAATTCTAACCATTTCTTTCCTAATGTTTGTTCCGCTATTAAGAAAGGAACAGCCATGTGTGTTAATGTTGCTAACTCTTACCTCATCGAATCGTTTTTTTCTGGGGTAAAAGAAAAAGTGCTTGTTAACACGATTATTAATCGTATTATATAGAAGGTATTACACTTCTTCATTACATATTTCTTAATTCAAACATCTTTCATCTTATTACAACTCATGCATAATAATATGATTATTCGAACCTCTTTTTGTTTCTTTTGAAGAGATATTCAACCTATTAGATCAAAAATTAAATATCAAACAAGATTTCTAAATCTGTCATTACTTAGCCCTAATACAGAGAGAAAGTCTATTGACTTGAAATTGAAAGGAAATGAAACTTCCAAGATATTTCTGAAATATCCTCGGCATTAAGGAATCAATATGAATCCTTATAATATATGTGGCTTGTGCCAAATCTTCTGACCAAAACTTCATGTTTTTCTTCCCTCATTGAATAAAAGCCCCAAAAAAATAAACAAAAAAATTACACCCATTTGCCGAAAATGAAGTCTTTTCAGAGGCGCAAAGGTGTTCAGCTGAAATGCACGCACCACAGCAGTACATAACGGCTGATCAGACCACGGAAAAATCAAGCAGAGCCGCAACAATCATCGAAACAAGGCCCTTTGGTTCTGTTGAGTTGTAGACGGCAAGCGCCGACACGATCCGGCCTCAGAGCAGCTGGAGCACAGAAGTACTTAGCCGCGTTGACGAGCCGCACCTGCTGGACAATTGACAAGGAACAAAGTGCTGAACCGTCAAACAGGGCCCTGCTGCTATAGTGAGCAGGTCATCAAGAAGGGTCTTATGTTAAAAACGAGGACTCATACTGGGAGTTTCTGAAGGCTAACCCGGTTCTGCCTTGGAGGAATTGTGTTACCATGTTTTCCAGGAATAATATGGGACAGCATTCGATTACACATCTGACCTGTGGATTGTTTGACATAACCGAGATCAATTATAAACAGGTCTGTGATTCAAGGAGGAGCCTAAGGGAGACCATTTTCCTACGTGGATCGCGGATTATAGAATATTCTGTGTGTGAGTCCTTCCATCTTCTATCTTCGGAGTTTTATTTACAATAGTACTTGATACAAAAATCCTAGTACATTTTTTATCTCGAGGTCGAACCTTTTTAGTCAGTAAATTTAATTACAATGCCACTGAATTGCATTCACAAATCTTCTCAGATCAAAAACCCTCACTTTATTAAAGCAACTAACTTGACTAACCCCATGTGAGATTCTGTACCACATAATTCAAGTTAATTTATGTACTTGTATGTTCAAATTGATTGATTAAGGGTTTTGGAATCACAATGATATTTAGGTTATTTCTTTCTAACAGGATTTTTACTATGTCAGTGTTTGACTATTGATTGAAGGATGTTAAGTACTCAAGTTAATGATTTATTTGCCACTCAACAATGCAAGTTGAGCGCTCTTGTCACACATTGAACAATCTAGCTTAATGTGTTCATATGTAAACAGAATGATTGTAAGATGGCCCAGATTACGAGACCAGCGAGAATTAAGCTCGGAAAACGCTCACCAAGTAGAATACAAGGCTAAGGCAAACCTCTCAACGAGCTGAGTGACTTGACTTAATACCATCACAATCTTCGGAGTTGGGAAGAAAAGCTTGAACAGGCTTCTTAATGTGCTTAATTAGAGACTCTGAATTAACCATCCAAAGACCTTCTTAATCTCCTAGAGAAGCTTCGAGACACTGAAGATAAGAACATAATCGGCTGCCAAGACTTGGCTGAAGTACACCAGTTTCTGTCACTACAAGGATTGAACACTAATGACTGAGCTTAAGAAGGATGCTAATAAAGCTCCGTAAGCTTAGACGCCCTTTCAGATTGAACTAAAGACTAATAGAGATAAACGAGAGGAAGTTTGTTCTAGCAACTCAATGAGATTGACAACATTATCAAGGATTAGAGAAAATAAGGCTGATAACTTGGGCTACGTTTCGAAGAGCTTATATCCAGAATGGCAGACAAGAAGCCAGAAGCTCGAGGAGATGAAAAGCAGTGAAATTTGGGCAAGAGTAAGCAGAAGATTGAGCTAACAGAATGCTTATAAGATGTGAAGAGTTGGGAAAACGCTTAAAACTATGTTTCCTGAAGATGATAAAAACATAGTTATTTTTCACAGTGCATTTTGGCTTTAGAGTTAATTGCCACAGAAAGGCTGTGGCGGCTGGTTCGCCTTGTTTCCGTTCCCCACCTCTGTTAAATGTTTACACATACATCATTTTCACATGTTGATATCATAAAAATGTTATGTGTACTATTGTTGTTGTGAAGAAGTGGAGAGCTAATGTACCTAAATTATGTTTATCCTCACACCAAAAAACCTTAGATTTTACCTGTCATCAAAGACAGATGATCAAATAGCGCATATTCTAAGTTCTGAAAAATCCACCTTAAAATTTGCTCCCTTAACTATTTCATAAATCTCAAAATCCTCTAACACTTCAGGTAAATTCATCCACAGGTGATTTGCACAGTACTATTATTCGTGCCTTGCAGTTTGGGAAGGTTCAGGACCGGTCTGTTCAGTTATGCATTCGATGATGCTCTTCTTTCTGAAGTACTGCTATCAATTTACATTTGCTACATGAGTGTAATTCAGCTTGCCATCAATTAGCCAATTTATGTTTCATCATGTTATGTGAACAGGTGTGGTATGCGGCGAGATCCTTTTGGATGTCTGACATCATTGTAATCTGATGATTAATTTTAGTATTAAATGAAATGTGCCACCCTTTTTCTCCTCAAAAAAAATTATTAAAAATTGCTCTTTTAAAGCCAAAGCAAACAATCATAAAGTTCCTTGTTTCTTGCTCGAGTTATGAGTTCAATCTTCCAACCTGGCAGGAGGGTATGATCAGAATCACTGTTATGCTAGAAAAAGATTATGATAATGTGTGTATGTCCCTACAAGGACTTTATCATATGGTTAATCAATATCCAAGAGCTCGCGCACAATCGTCAGAATAATAGCATTTGACCATTGAGTACAATACGTCCACTTTGGACTCACTTGTATAGCATTGATCTCCAGCTTAAGGCTGAGTGTGTGAGACTTTATTCAAATTCATGGAAAGCCTCCCTACTAACACCATGGGTACTCTCGTACAACTGCTTGGGCAAAAACTTGCCTTGAAAAGGAGAAACCAAGAGGCATCACAGTGAATGTCTGCGACTTACGCTGCCCTGGAAATAGGGGTTGGATGCACACTGGTTCTCTGAGGGTGAGAGGAGTAGTTAAGGGAGAGGCAGATCGAAACTTCTCCTGACTAAGGATTTGGCCAATGTAGATACTTCTGCAGAGCAGATGTCGTAGCTGTGAAAATTCTGTAGAGTTTCTATGCAACCAAATGCTTCAAATTTACAAGTGAAGGAAAAGAAAGTAGTTGCTAAGGATCGGAGGAAATGAACCGTAACGAAACTGATGGGGGGAAAGCCGGAGATTATGTTTCCACCAGGGTTGCAAGGGTCAAGAGAAAAAGAAGTTAAGTGAGCCCAGACTTGTGCCACAACAGTCCTAGAAGATGATACAAGCACAAGAAGGTTTTTTTACTTTTGGTGCAGTTGTGACAATACCATAACAAAGAAACGAACAAAAATGTAGTAGAAAAACGGCATGAGGCACTCAAAATTGTTAAGCAAAGAGCCAAATTCTTGACCTGTCAATGCGTAATTGGTAGTTTGTTTCTTTATCGTGTTTACAACCGATGAACTTTTATATTTCGTATATGATCTCTGAGTTGACCTACTACGATATAAAAGTGGTAAGAGTCCGACGATCATATATTTAATCCATTATATAATACTTCGTTGACAATTTTGACATAGTCTTAAATGATAGTGCCACAAGCACTAATCCAATCCTTCAACTTTCTCAACCAAAACGTTGACAACCTGCCATTAGAGAAATAAATATATTCTTGAAAAATAAAAAGTTAAGCAAGAATCATTCAATTCCTGACATTCAACCTCAAGTTAGAGCACCTACTTAATAAACAAATCATATCGCCAATTAAGCCCATCAACTTTACACTTTCTGATGATTATTTCATCAAATCTAAATTCATTAGGCTCAGACAAGCCATCACAACAAGATACTGGTAGCAGCGTCAGAACGGGAGTCAGTCAAGGCTGGAGCAAAAAATAGGCGCCATACCAGACAGGCTGCCGCATGGCCCGGATGTCGAGATGTGCCAAGACCAATTCCCAAACTGGTTCGGCTTCAGGAGTGCTACGACCAAGATTTCTGACGCTCAGAAGACCCTTCTCATCGTTGGATGGACAGTAAGAAGGCCCTTGACGAACTATGCAGCCTGACAGCACACTGTCATGTCCAATGGGGACACCACCAGAACGAACTTCTACGTCCCAAGTGTCAGGCTCCACTTACAGGAAGTTCCTCCAGGCCAACTCGGGGAATCAGCCCACTTGGAGTGGCACAGTCACGGTGGACGTCCCGAGAGGAAGGCACGCAGGATTGGGTGCTTTGGTAGTGGTTGTTGACATTCTAGATTGATGAATTGCAGCAATCAACTTTGATATGTTCATGCCGTAGGAACTCCAAGTCATTGACACAAAGTAGTAATTCTGTCTCTTTTACAAGCACATCTCAGACAATGGTAAATTATGTAACAAGGTAATAAAAGCTCATCTTCTTCTGGCCGAGGATGATAGTGATATCATACATCAGAGTCAGGTTCACCCACATCCAAACTTCCGTTGTGGCATACAAGGTATGTTAACAGGTTTTTTTATTATCTTTTATTTCTTATTTTTATCTTTCAAAGGTTATATGCCTTGCGGTTAGGAAAGGTTGATTCAGCACGATGAAATAGTTAGTCCCTAGCAGACTTCAATTCAGATTAAGTCCAAATTTGAAACAGTTCAAACACCTACTCGCTCTAATATTTATTAAGTCCTTAGGTGGTTAACACTCTTGATATATTTCCTATTCATAATGACTAGGGAATATTGTATCAATCATACAATGCCAAAGTAACCCCCCAAAAATTGTACAATTATAACTTGATCACCTACACAAATTGTGGACAATCAAAATAAATTGTACATACGTATTGCAGACCTGATAAAACAGAATTATATGTTGCCATAATTGTCTCACTAAAGACCAATTTACGAGCTATGTGGACGCTCTAGCAGTTTGCCGTGATGGATCATTGTGTCCAAGTTAAGTGGAAGTGTTGTTGTAACTTCTGTATGGCTATCGCGAAATATTTTTCGTCTCGGTGTGTGTGAATGTTGACTCGGCCATGTCGAGTATGTGAGATAGTGAGGCCTAAGGCTCGTCTTCTATGCAAGTAAAGTACCTGACCATTTGAGCTACCATTGTCAACTTTGGTTATTTCGAGAGTGTCAATATGCTCCGTTCGATTGTTGACTTTGCGATTATTATGTGGTTTGGTCTATTGGTGGAGGCTTGCTGTGTCCTGTCGAAAATGTGGCTAGGCTTTAGTGTTATGCGCCATGTTCGCCATCCTCATTTATTCTTGGTTTCGTTGTGTAGACTTGTTAAGCGGAGTGATACGGGTATTTTTTTATAGTCAATTAGGAACGTTTTTATTTGGACTCATTTGGTCGTAGTGTGAGATTGAGCATAGATAATCGCTGTAATGCTGGTGAACGAGTTTGCGTATATTGCTCGATAATGCAAAAGAAATCCTACGGGATACGGCAATGCCGGACATGCTAGACATGTACAACACATCTTAGATCTTCCTGGTTTTAACTAGTACTAAAAGGAATCTTGTCCTTTTTCTACGCTTTTTCAGAATAACAAACTCTGATGAGACCGTTAAACAAAAAACAACAAACAGATCATCATATTCATCCAATAACCTTATTCGCTTACATGTGCAAACAAAGACCGATCATGCCAATGCAACTCTTTACAATACCCCGGATAATTTATTATTTCGGATGCTCAATTCAATTAACCTATTAAAATCCTTCACATTTTGAACCCAATTTCAACACATAAATCTACATTTCAAACTTCATTTGTAAGGGTAAATTAATTGATGAAGTTCATGGAACTCGTTGCAAGACACCGGATCAAATCGTGTCAACATCACATATATTTTTATCACGGCACCATACTAACCCCAAAGAGAAGAAATGTACCAGTATTAGTTGTTTTCCAACAGCCAGTTCTTCCATAATTTWAGAATTATTTTCAAACCAATTAGAAATATTGTCCGATAGAGAGTGAGAGATAGCTCAATTCATTAAAGTTTCCATCCCGGCTCCAGAAGATCTTGAGATCGATTCTCATCCCCGTCCTTGTGCCTCTCTTAACACCAAAAAAAAAAAGCAATCTGATGAGATGTTCTTCTTTTCCTACTCTCCTTAACATGTGTTTTGTCTAGCCATTGACAATGTCAAAGTCAACTTGACCGATTCCTTCCTGCTTTTACCACCAAATTCTTTCCAAAATCCAATCAAAGTCCAATATCAACACCACTCCCTTCTTGAAACAAATGGAGTTTTTTCAGAGAGCAAAAGTTTTCCGGCTTAAATGTAGCAGCCAAACCAAGTACCTGATAGCTCACAAAGATGAGGAAACTGTCAAGCAAAGCCGTGACAATTCCTCCAACAATGCTCGTTGGTCCTACGAGCTTGTCGAAGGGAAGCCCAACATTATCCGCATCAGGAGCTGCTGCACCTGGAGATACTTAGCTGCCATTGAAGATCCTTTTTTGYTCGGAATGACAGGRAAGAAAGTTGTACAGACGATCAGGCAGGGATCCATTATAGAGTGGGAGCCTATCAAAGAAGGGTCTTACATAAGACTTAAGTCTCATACAGGAAGTACATTACGTGCYAACCGAGGTCCTCCACCTTGGAGAAACTCTGTCACACAYGATGWGCCAGGCAATTGGACAGGCACTGATCATATGGCAATGTGGATAGTTGACATAGTCGTGATAGATTATCAGTCATCGACAATGGATGATGGTTATTCTACTA
>SNQN01002268.1:46630-58959 GCA_008642245.1 Bassia scoparia | reverse complement strand
AAGAAAGTTGTACAGACGATCAGGCAGGGATCCATTATAGAGTGGGAGCCTATCAAAGAAGGGTCTTACATAAGACTTAAGTCTCATACAGGAAGTACATTACGTGCYAACCGAGGTCCTCCACCTTGGAGAAACTCTGTCACACAYGATGWGCCAGGCAATTGGACAGGCACTGATCATATGGCAATGTGGATAGTTGACATAGTCGTGATAGATTATCAGTCATCGACAATGGATGATGGTTATTCTACTASAACGAAGGAGGATAAAAGGACAGATGCTGCTTCATTATCCTGCAATGTAGCAGATCAGGAAGTAGTTATGAGTCCTGAATATTATCCACCCAAGGGTAATAGTAATRTTGGTCCAAATGGATCTCCTGCAAATGTGTGCTCCTCTACAGAGGTATCTTATGAAGACTCGAAGAGCATATTATGTGCGCGATGTTTAGATTTAACCTTATTGCTTAGATGGATTAGTTTCACAATTAGTATAGCATATATATATATTGTTCAGATGATTAGTGGTCTGGTACAAAGTGTTTTTAATGAGTTTGCTAGATTTTGCTATTGATTCAAATTCAGAATACTAATAAACTGATATTTTTTGTGGTTTTGCTTTCTAATCTCAGCATTCAGATTCCCTCAACAAACTCAAGTCCATGTTAGCAAGCCTTGATGATGAGCTTAATGTCCCTAAAATGAATGGTACAGCATCKGAGGACACTGTRCAATCTACATCAAAGCGCGTTCAACCATTGGAAGTTACGAAAGCCAAAGAAACCATTGAACAACTGATAAGCAGTGACTTTGACACTATCCTGTCCCTGGGTCAATACAAGAAGCTAGAGAAGGCGGTTGATGTGCTCATTGCCAATRCAAAATCTTTAGGCCGGGGTAATACTCCAAGTAAACTTATCAGCATTCAAGAGCAACTAAAGTCCATGAAAAATGACCATGAATCAGCCTCTCAAGCACTGGCCAACTTTTCGGCATACTCAGCAAGAAGATCAGAGGCAAGGAATGAGCTAAAAAAGGATGCTGCTAAGGCTCGTGAACTAGAAAATTTCGAGGCTGAAATCAACAACAGACTGCTACATGCTAGAGCCAAGAGGGAGGAGCTGTTAAATCAACTAGAGGAGACTGAAAATAACATCAAGGATGTCGAAAAAGCTCAGTCCGACAATATGGCACAAGTTGATGAGCTTATAGCCAAAATACAGCAGAAGAGTTGGATGCTTAACCAAAGAGAGATTCAAGCCATTGAGATGACAAACTGCCAAATAAGTCCCAGAACTTCATCTTGCCAATGCACAAATTGATACCTATTCTGTATTAAGGATATGTCACAATGATTAAATAGCTCAGATCCCGGAAAGTTTGATAGATATAGCTGCTTAACTAAATCGTCGACTTGTCTCACTCGAAGCAAAATCAGCTGGAGCAGCATGAAGACATCAGAAACAAAAGCAACATAACTGTCAATTCCAATTTTCTTTTATAAAGTCATTGAATCAATGCTCCAAGATGTTTAGAATGTCTCTCTTGGTTTAGCAACTTCCAAAAGGGAAAACAGGATAAAAGGAATGATGCATTCACAAATGAATTCAAGACAACTTTCAAGTAAAATGACAAGAAAATCTATGTTTGATTCTACTCATTGTAGACTAGTAGAATTAAAAAAGGGTAATAATCAAGTGATCGATTATCAGGATATTAGAAAGCAACCTCTTTACTTTAGTATTACGTAATGAAGATTAAACTACTAGCAAGCACAAACACATATACATCTGCGAAGGGCAATACTCGGAAAAATAAATGCACTTAAAGTGAACAATGGTTTGAATTTTGAACACAAGCACTAGCTTCTCGACATGAGCAACAACAATACTCAGAAACCCGAGTTAAGTAGTTAACCTGGCTGTGAAAGAAGAAGAAACTAATGCGAAGCACATATTCAACAGTGAAGAGGGATGAAGGAGAATGCTATATGAGATCAAATATCAAGATATACAAAAGCACATACAATCCACGAGGACTATTTTTTATAAACTAAAATCCCACCCATTTAAGAAAGGTCTATTCAATACAACAAAAAAAACCCAAACACATAATACGTAAAATAACAATTTCGAATAATAGAATATGTACCAACTACAACTGTACAAATAAATAAACTGCATATATATCCAAATTCCACAATCATGATGCAATGCCCCAGACAACTCATAAGCAAGTACCAACAAAAAAAGAGAGTACACAAAATCAGACAGACATCAAATTAGAACTCTCAAGAAAATGTAACAGCAATACATCTGAATACTCACGAATTGTTCCCAACAATATCATACTATAGTAAGATAAACCAGAAACCACGATCCACAACTCAAGAGCAATGAATTGAAATTAATGTATAATATTTAATGAAATAGTATCGAGTAATTAATCACAATAACCAAGAAAACATAGAGAGATCAAATCACATTGACATCTAACATCAAATTAGCAGAGGATATAACCATGGCAACACCACACAATCATTTATGAGCCTACTATAATTCATGGCCATTAGATACCGCATATACAACAAGGAGAGAAGAAAGAGACAGAAGACTCGAGTACAGACACACGAGAAACCACAACTAAACCGACGAACACATGCGAAGGCCCACGGCATGTGATATTGGAAGACAATTACATACGTAAGAAAGCACTAAAAAAAAACGCCTTAAGAGCAAGATCAAGAGACTCACATCAAACCATCACAACCAATACAACACAACTACATGAAAAAGAACAACACACGAGGAACAGCTCAAAGTCACAGCACATTTACATACAAACCAATTAATGCTACCAATACAAAATACAAAAAAGGGGAAATAAAGATTAAAACAAGACCAAGACAACAACGATCCATAAGATTCGAGAAGCCTACAATAACAAGAACACACACAAGCACAAATGGAACCCAAATCAAGGCTAAACAACTCAGCGAACTAACACACTTTGGAAAGAGATGAGTAAACCAACAAAAAAATAAACGCACAAATTATCACAATGGAGTAAATAAAAGAAGAAGCGACACAGAATCAATAAGCATTGGAGTAAAGCTTCCATTTAAGGAGTAGACATAGAGCCAATACAGGAGTAAAAACAAACTATATCCATGTTAATACTAGTCTACACTTATCCTACAACACTAGAGACTAGACAACATCCGTATGGCACTACAAATATCGTAGACACATGAGCATGATCCTCTAGACACAAAAAACACGAACATACTCCAATACAAACCCACTAACACCGAATAATTATAACCATACAAAATACGAATCATAACACAACCCAAAAAAACACCAAAAACACAACAAAAATAGTTAAAATAAAAACACAGTTAAACCAAATAAACTGCAAAGAGAACATAACATATAAATCCTTATAAGGAACACAATTGATGAACAAAATGCACTAGACACAATATTAAAATACACCATTAATTCTTTACTATACCGGACAGAAGTAGTATTAAAAGAGCAAATCTAGTCATCAAATTACAACCAGGAAATAACAAAAAAAAAAACAAAAACACATAGAAATACAACACCAACATTGCAAATACAAGAACAACATAAATAAGCAACACAAACAGTTTTCTTAACAAGAAAGGCAACTATCACATCTAACAAGACCACAAAACAATGAATACCAACAAATATTAGCATCAAAAAATCAACACAAATCTATTTACACCAACACAATCATAAAGCAAAAGTAGATCACACTGAACATACACATAAATTACACAACTTTACAAGTTTTCCATTAAAAAAGAAAATCAAGCCCCACACTCTTTAACCTTTAAAAAAAACAAATCACACACAAGTAGAAATATAAAGTAATAAATACTTATGCATACATAGATAGATATACATAAAATGTAATTCAAATCCTGGACCACTCATATATATCAGACTCACAATAAACGAAGCCTTACTAAATAACAGATACCATCAAAAAACTAAAAAAAAAACCAAAAACCAAAAACAAACATCAAATTAACGATAAAAGCATAACAATATATACAACGAACACTATAACAATACAACCGTAATGCCAAAACATAACAACAACAGACAGAAAATCACACTCACATTACATAAAGTATCATACAAAAAAACAACAAAACGTCAAACCTGAAACAATCATCAATACCACATAATCCTAACTAATCCATATCTAAACACACGACCACTTATCACATATGAACACATGAAGGTTCTGAATTTCTTATCACCAACGCATAAATACTCAAACAAACAATTATACATGCAGCAGAATAGATATATGACCAAAGATAATACCTCATTAAAAAAAGGAGTAATACAGATATAAGCCTTACTATCCAATCACAGCAATTCACGCATTAGAGCTCAGCAGATCACATCACGAACATTAAGGCAATACATACTCATCAACAAGAATACATAAAGAAACAACAAAGAAGCAATACACCAACAAGAATTCACTCCCATCAACTATAGAATAACCCCAATAATACCAAAAAGACAACATACATAAAAAATTAGGGTCAGTATAAATATGAACTTGATCAAAGCCACATAAAACAATAACAAAACATCAAAACACACACTCTCTAAAGAAACCAAATCTAACAACAGATAAATTACATAACCATATAGTCCACTTAAACCACCACACAAAGGGAAGACCAGTACTAAGCAATCAACCAAACAATTCAACGATAACGACCAGGACTTAACATAGTCACACACAAAAAAGTCAATCAACACAACAAACATAGAATAACTTTAGAAACACAATAATCAAAATAGCATACATCTACCAAAGCAAAACGCAGACCTCAACAATACACGCTAATTAACAGGAAAATACAAGTAGACAAAGCATAAAATAAGAACTCACCACTCTCACAAACATACTCCTTAATCACTCCTTTTTCTCAACAACAGCAACCAATCCTACTTCCTACCTCACATACTTTGAACACTAAATAAACCTCCAAACCTCAATCTCCAAAAGCACCCAAATCCACTAGTGTTGACTCCTGCATAGGACAATTTCATGAGTAATACCGAGTTCCCGCCACGGTGGGCCTAACCCCAATGGCCCTCAAGAAAAATTACATACTAGTTTCAGCTTCAACCTGCATCCCATTCTCTCATTTGGCTCCCATCGATCGACGAGTCAACCCTGTCTTGGCATGTTTGCTCACTTTTTTACCCGTCACGCCGAGTAAGAAGTCATCATCTGTTCTGTCAAGTACTTTCATAACAGCTTTTGAAGCGTACTAAGCTCACACCCTCAACTGATTTCACAATACCTGATGTCCACCGTGCGAACTTTGATCCGCCGAATGCCGGTCTTGGCCACACGGATCTCCAAGTTCGTCGTCCCCGGTTACAGTATATTTTCGTAGGTGGCTTTCTTAGTCGGACTGTCTTTTGTCACACTGAGAATAAATCCATTCCACATATCTCTGTATTCTTAGCTTAAAAAAAATTAAATTCACACATACATGCAATGTTAATTCTTAAATGAGAAATGGAGTTTCCTAAAAATTTGATATATATAGAAGACTAAAATTAACAAGAAATACGATTGAAGATATCGCGCCTCTTCTCTCCGTATTTAACAAAAAATAAAATGAAATATTACAAAAATATATTTTGGTCTCGACCAAATTTTTGCAATTAGAATAATCCAAGCATGAAAACTAAAATTGGGATTAATATCAATATTTCGATTCCAAAACAAAAAGAAAAGAGATTAGTGAGAGAAATATGAAATGACGGTCCAGTGAAAATACATGAAATCGGGTATATTTTGATAGATCTTAATTGAAATGGAGGGAAAAAACAAGCAACTTTCGAAGGAATTTGAATATACGAAGAACGAAATCAAGCCCTTAAAATGAAGTTGAAATGTAGATTTATGTGTTGGAATTGGTCATAACAAATGGAGGATTTAATGGTGATTGAATTTGAGCATCCGAATAAATATATTCCGGGCGCGGTATTTAAGAGTGCATTGGGATGATGGTCTTTGTGTTGCACATGTAAGGCGAAGTAAGGTTATTGTGAA
Source organism: Bassia scoparia (assembly GCA_008642245.1). Taxonomy (NCBI): domain Eukaryota; kingdom Viridiplantae; phylum Streptophyta; class Magnoliopsida; order Caryophyllales; family Amaranthaceae; genus Bassia; species Bassia scoparia. The sequence continues at coordinate 52,831 of SNQN01002268.1, read as the reverse complement.
TATGATGACTGTTTGTGCTGTTGTTTGTTTTTATACGGCTCATCAAGAGTTTATTACCTTCTGAAAAAGGTAGAAATAGGACAATTCCTTTTAGTGACAGTTAAAACAGGAATCTAAGATGTGTGTACAGTCATCAGTGTTGCTACCTAGGATTCTTGCTTCGAAATAACGACATGTCCCAGATACAGGTTCTACTCACTCCTCACGAAACACTAAGTAATACCGTTTATTGACTTAAAAAAATCACAAGCAATAAAAGATCACAAATCGAAACCCACAGTAATGAAAATCGAGCACGAGCAACTAAGGAGCTATTCCAATCACATGACCACCCAGCCACACCATGTCATCGCACAATCTGACAAAAAATATACGGATCTATAATCACCGAAAAAATAGAATACAATGAGGTGAGGATGAGATTAGTAGCCACACCATTAACCCACACACGTAGCTCCAACCACGATACAAACCGAAACAGAATGTCTAACGAATTATGCATCGAAGCCTACACCCCACCACGTGACGGACATTACCCTCGATACACAACCAAGATTCATTGCTGTCGGAACTGCTAGAGAACGGTTCCCACACTCAGCTCGTCAATGCGGTCCATTTCGTCGAGACAATTTCATGGCCATACAGTGATAATTCCTCGGATCTTTTTGGAGCATCATGATATAGGCAAAAGGCACAAGCATCAAATAGGGTAACAATTTTCATTTTTTTGGCCAATTTGTTCTCTTATGCCAATTTTGTGTAGGTGATCAAAGTTATAATTGTAAATTTTGTTACTTTGCATTAGTATGATTGATACATATTCTAGTCATTATGAATAGGAAAATTAATCAAGAGTGTTAACCACCTAAGGACTTAATTAAATATTAGAGCGAGTAGGTGATTGCTGTTTCAAATTTGGACTAATTGATTGAGTCTGCAGGGACTTAACTATTCATGTGCTGAATCAACCTTTCCCTAACCGGCAAGCCATATACCTTTGAAAGATTAAAAAATAAAAATAAAAAATAATAAAAAAACTGTTACATACCTTGTATGCCACAACGGAAGTTGATGTGGGTGAACCTACTCTGATGATGATGATCACTATCATCCTCGCCGAAGAAGATGAGCTTTTATACCTTGTTACATAATTTACCATTGACTGAGATGTCTTGTAAAAAGACAGCATTACTACTTTGTGTCAATGACTTGGAGTTCCTAGCCATGAACATTGATCAAAGTTGATTGCTGCATCATCATCTAGAATGTCAACCACCCAAAGCACCCAATCCTGCGTGGCCTTCCTCTCGGGACGTCCACCGTGACTGTGCCCCTCCAAGGTGGGGTCCCCGAGTTGGCCTGAGGAACTTCCCTGTAAGTGGAGCCTGCAGCTTGACGTAGAAATCGTTACTGATGGGTTCCCATTGGACAGACAGTGTGCTGTCAGACTGCATAGTCGTCAGGGCCTTCTTACTGTCCACCCAACAGGAAGGGCTCTTCTGAGCTGTCAGAAACTTGTCGTAGCAGCTCCTGAAGCGAACCATGTTGGGATTGTCTTGGACAATCTCGACAGCCCATCGAGCCTGTCTGGTATGGCCATTTTTTGCTCGCTTGACTGACTCCCCGTCTGACCCTGCTACCAAGTATCTGTTGTGATGGCTTCTGAGCCTAATGAATTTAGATTTGATGAAATAATTCATCAGAAAGGTAAAGTTGATGGGCTAATTTGGCGATTATGATTTGTTTATTAAGTAAAGGTGCTCTAACTTGAGGTTGAATGTCAGGAATTGAATGATTCTTGCTTTAACTTTTATTTTTCAAATATAATTTATTTCTCTAATGCAGTTTGTCACGTTTGGTTGAGAAAGTTGAAGGATTGATTAGTCTTGTGCACTATCATTTTAAGACTATGTCAAATTGTCAACAAGTATATATAAGATGGATTAAATATATGATCGTGAACTCTTCCACTTTTATAATCGTAGTAGGTCAACCAAATCATCTACGAAATATAAAAGTCATGGTTGAAACAGATAAACGAAACAAACTACATTAGCATTGACAGTTCAAGAATTTGGCTCTTGCTTACAATTTTGAGTTGCCTCATGCCGTTTTTCTACTACATTTTTGTTGTTTTTTGTATGGTATTGTCACACTGCACCAAAAGTAAAAAAACCTTCTTGTGGCTTGTACATCTTTAGGACTGTTGTGGCACAAGTCTGGGCTCACTTCAACTTCTTTTCTCTCTGACCCTTTGCAACCCTGGTGGAAACATAATCTCTCGGCTTCCCCCCATCAGTTTCGTTACGTTCATTCGATCCCTTAGCTACTTTCTTTTCCTTCACTTGTTAAATTTGAGCATTTGGTTGCATAGAAACTACAGAATTTTCACAGCTACGACATCTGCTCTGCAGAAGTAATCTACCATTTGCCAAATCCTTATCAGGAGAGTTTCATGCTGCCTCTCCCTTATCTACTCCTCTCCCTCAGAAACCATTGTGCACCAACCCCTATTCCAGGGCAGCGTAGAGTCGCAGACATTCACTGTGATGCCTCTTGGGTTTCTCCTTTTCAGGCAAGTTTTGCAAGCAGTTGTACGAGATACCCATGGTGTTAGTAGGGAGGCTTCATGAATTGAATAAAGTCTCCACACACTCAGCCTTACTAGCTGAGATCAATGCTATACAGTGGAGTCCTAAATGGACGCTTGTAATCAATGGTCAAATGCTATTATTCTGACTGATTGTGCGCGAGCTCTTGATTTGATTAACCATATATAAGTCCTTGTAAGGACACACACATTATCATCTTTTTCTAGCATACAGTGATCTGACATCCTTCCTGCCAGGTTGGAAGATGAACTCATAACTCGAGCAAGAAACAAGATTTATGATTGGTTTGCTTGGCTTAAAAGCCAATTTTAATTTTTTTTTGAGGAGAAAAGGGTGGCACATTTCATTTAAACAAAATTATCATCAGATACAATGATGTCAGACATCCAAATAGGATCTCCCGCATACCACACCTGTTCACAAACATGATGAACAGAATTTGGCTAATTGATGGCAGCTGAGTTACAACTCTATGTAGCAAAATGTAAAGATACATACTCAAAGAAAGAGCATCATCAATCATTAACTGAAACAGACCGGTCCTTGAACCTTCCCACTGCAAGGCACGAATAACAGACCGTGCATCACCTGGTAATTACCTGAAGTGATTAGAGGATTTGGAGATTTATGAATAGTTAGGGAGCAAATTTTAGGTGGATTTTCAGACTTAAATATGCTGCTATTTGATCATCTGATCTTTGATGACAGGTAAAATCTAAGGTTTTGGTGTGAGATAAACATAATTTAGGTACATAGCTCTCCACTTCTCAACAACAAAATACACATAACTATTTTTGATATCAACATGTGAAAATGATGGTATGGTAAAATTTACAGAGGTGGGAACGGAAACAACGGCGACCAGCCGACCACAGCCTTTCTGTGCAATTAACTCTAAGCCAAAATGCACTGTGAAAAATAAACTATGTTTTTATCATACTCAGGAAACATAGTTTTAAGCGTTTTCCCAATCTTCTTCCACTCTTATCAGCATTCTGTTAGCTTCAATCTTTCTTCTCTTGCCACAAAATTTCCTCGCTTTTCATCTCCTCGAGCTTCTGGCTTTTCTGCCCATTCTGGATATAAGCTCTTCGACGTAGCCAAGTTATCAGCCTGAGTTTTCTCTACATCCTTGATAATGTTGTCAATCTCATTGAGTTGCTGCAACCAACTCCTCTCGTTTATCTCTATTAGTCTTTAGTTCAATCTGAAGGGCGTCTAGCTTACGAGCTTTATTAGCATCCTTCTTAAGCTCAGTCATAGTGTTCAACCTTGTAGTACAGAAACTGGTGTACTTAGCCAAGTCTTGGCAAGCCGATTATGTCTTATCTTCAGTGTCTCGAGCTTCTCTAGGAGATTAAGAAGGTCTTGGATGGCAATTCAGAGTCTCTAATTAGCACATTAAGAGCCTGTTCAAGCTTTTCTCCCAACTCCGAAGATTGGATGGTATTGAAGTCAAAGTCACTCAGCTCTTGGAGGTTTGCTTGCCATTGTAATTCTACTTGGTGAGCGTTTTCCGAGCTTAATTCTCCGCTGGTCTCGTAATCTGGGCCATCTTCAAGTCATTCTGTTTACATATGAACACATTAGCTAGATTGTCTCAATGTGTGACAAGAGCGCTCAAACTTGCATTGTATTGAGTGGCAAATAAACATTAACTCTGAGTCTTAACATCCTTAATCAAAGTCAGAACATGACTAGTAAAAATGCTGTTAGAAAGAAATAACCTCAAATATCATTGTGATTCAAAACCCTTATTCAATCAATTTTGAAGCATACAAGTACATAAATTATTAATTATGTGGTACAAACTCACATGGGGTTAGTAAGTTAGTTGCTTAAAAAGTGACGTTTTTGATCTGAGAGATTTGTGAATGCAAATTCAGTGGCATTTTGTATTAAATTTCACTGACTAAAAAGTTTCGACCTCGAGATAAAAAATGTCACTGGATTTTGTACAGTACTATTTATAAAACTCCGAGAATAGAAGATGGAAGGACTCACCACAGAATTACTATTGACATCCGACACGTAGGATCAATGGTCTCCTTAGGCTCCTCCTTGAATCAGCAGACTGTTTATAATTGATTCTCGTTATGTCAACAATCCACAAGGTCATGTAATCGAATGCTGTCCAATTATTCTGGAAAAACATGAGGTAAAGAATTCCTCCAGGCAGAACTCTGGGTTAGCCTTCAAGAAACTCCCAGTATGAGTCCTCAGTTTAACATAAGACCCTTCTTTGATGACCTGCCACTACTACAGCAGGCCCTGTTTGATGGTCTGCACACTTTGTTCCTGTCAATTCCAGCAGGTTGCGGCTCGTCAGACGCGGCTAAGTACTTCTTGCTCCAGCTGCTCCTGAGCCGGATCGTGTCGGCCTTTCCGTCTACAACCTCACAGAACCAAAGGGCCTGTTTCGATGACTTGTTGCGGCTCTGCTTGATCTTTTCCTGGTCCTGATCAGCCGTTATGTCTTGCTGTGGTCGCTGCATTTCAGCTGAACACCTTTGCCCTCTGAAAGACTCCATTTTCGGCAAATGGGTGTTTTTTTTGTTTATTTTTTGGGGCTTTTATTCAAATGAAGGGAAGAAAAACATGAAGATTTGGTCAGAATGATTTGGACAAGCCACAATATATTATAAGTGTTCATATTGATTCCTTAATGCAGGATATTTCAGAAATATCTTGGAAGTTTCATTTCCTATTCAATTTCAATGTCAAAGACTTTTCTTCTTTAATTAAGGGCTAAGTAATTGACAGATTTAAAATCTTTTGATATTTATTTTTGATCTAATAGGTTGACTATCTCCTTCAAAAAAACAAAAAAGGTCGATAATCAATTATTATTATGATGAGTTGTATAAATGAATAAGGTTTGAAATTAAAATATTAATGAAGACAGTTGTAATATTACCTTATATAATACATTAATAACGTGTTACAAGCACTTTTTCTTTTACCCCAGAAAAAAACATTGATGAGGTAAGATAGCAACATTAACACACTGTTCCTTTCTTAATCAGGGAACAAACAGTTAGGACAAGAAATTGGTTAGAATTTACAACACAAATACTCATGTTGAATCTAACAAAATATTCTATCAATCAATTGAAGTCTTTAGTATCATAAGTGGACTATTTTTATAATATTAGAGATTGCGAAAAAAATTGATAAGAAAACTAACCAAAAAAACGGTTTGCAAGTAAAAAAAGACAGAGTGGTTATATTTTTATAACTGCCAAACGGAAGCCTTTATATAATATAATCAAATCATCTGTAACAAATTTTCAGGTTGTATTGTTATTAATTGTTATGAACATGTAATTTACAAAGAAACGGTAGTATTATAATTTTAGATTGACATGGATAAAAATAGAACAATATGTAAGAATGATACAAAATTGAATGGCATAATCAAAATATGTATTCTTGTACTGCATTGCTGGTGTGTACGGTGTAACCATTGCTTGTTTATCAAAGTTCTGCAAATATATTCTTCGCCATTCCCAATCTTTCTCAATTCTTTCTAGCATGCTTTCAGCCTCATTTTTCTTCATTCGCCACGATTTTCCTGATTTTCCATCTC
>SNQN01002268.1:12629-46605 GCA_008642245.1 Bassia scoparia | reverse complement strand
CTTTTATTCAACTTGAAGGGAGAAAAACAGATGAAATTTGGTCAGAAGTCTGATTTGACATGCCACGTCTCTCATTCTCTCACTTTATATGAAGTCCACTATAGTAGGTTCATATTGACTTCCTGGTATGAACTGCGGAGTCTATTTCAGGATTAATATCATTGGAAAGTATTCTCAGCTTCTTCCTAATCGTCAATTTCCCGACCATGTCAAAGGACATCTATTTTCTCTCTTCTTAAATTACAGGGGCTTAAGTAATTGACGCAGCAGATTTTTAAAACTCTTTGACTAATTATTTTATTGAATGTACTACATAGGTGTTTTGTAAACTAATCAATCCTAATCTTCTACAAGAAACCACAAAGAACAAGCGTCGATATCAATTTTATTATGATGGAGTTTCCATAGAACATGAAAAGGTTTGAAAAATTCAAAATACATCATACATCCCAAAAAATAAACAAAAAAAACACCCATTTGCCGAAAATGGAGTTCTTTCAGAGGGCAAAGGTGTTCAGGCTGAAATGCAGCGACCACAGCAAGTACMTAACGGCTGATCAGGACCAGGAAAAGATCAAGCAGAGCCGCAACAAGTCATCGAAACAGGCCCTTTGGTTCTGTGAGGTTGTAGACGGAAAGGCCGACACGATCCGGCTCAGGAGCAGCTGGAGCAAGAAGTACTTAGCCGCGTCTGACGAGCCGCACCTGCTGGGAATGACAGGAAACAAAGTGCTGCAGACCATCAAACAGGGGCCTGCTGTAGAGTGGCAGGTCATCAAAGAAGGGTCTTATGTTAAACTGAGGACTCATACTGGGAGTTTCTTGAAGGCTAACCCCAGAGTTCTGCCTTGGAGGAATTCTGTTACCCATGTTTTCCAGGATAATTGGACAGCATTCGATTACATGACCTTGTGGATTGTTGACATAACCGAGATCAATTATAAACAGTCTGCTGATTCAAAGGAGGAGCCTAAGGAGACCATTGATCCTACCGTGTCGGATGTCAATAGTAATTCTGTGGTGAGTCCTTCCATCTTCTATTCTCGGAGTTTTATAAATAGTACTGTACAAATCCAGTGACATTTTTTATCTCGAGGTCGAACTTTTTAGTCAGTGAAATTTAATACAAAATGCCACTGAATTTGCATTCACAAATCTCTCAGATCAAAACCTCACTTTTTAAGCAACTAACTTACTAACCCCATGTGAGTTTGTACCACATAATTAATAATTTATGTACTTGTATGCTTCATAATTGATTGAATAAGGGTTTTGAATCACAATGATATTTGAGGTTATTTCTTTCTAACAGCATTTTTTACTAGTCATGTTCTGACTTTGATTAAGGATGTAAGTAACTCAGAGTTAATGTTTATTTGCCACTCAAACAATGCAAGTTTGAGCGCTCTTGTCACACATTGAGACAATCTAGCTAATGTGTTCATATGTAAACAGAATGACATGGAAGATGGCCCAGATATACGAGACCAGCGGAGAATTAAGCTCGGAAAACGTCACCAAGTAGAAGTTACAATGGCTAGCAACCCTCCAAGAGCTGAGTGACTTTGACTTCAATACCATCCAATCTTCGGAGTTGGGAGAAAAGCTTGAACAGGCTCTTAATGTGCTAATTAGAGACTCTGAATTGCCATCCAAGACCTTATATCTCCTAGAGAAGCTCGAGACACTGAAGATAAGACATAACTGGCTTGCCAAGACTTGGCTAAGTACACCATTTCTGTACTACAAGGTTGAACACTATGACTGAGCTTAAGAAGGATGCTAATAAAGCTCGTAAGCTAGACGCCCTTCAGATTGAACTAAAGACTAATAGAGATAACCGAGAGGAGTTTTGCAGCAACTCAATGAGATTGACAAACATTATCAAGGATGTAGAGAAAACTCAGGCTGATAACTTGGCTGACGTCGAAGAGCTTATATCCAGAATGGGCAGAAGAGCCAGAAGCTCGAGGAGATGAAAAGCGAGGAATTTTTGTGGCAAGAGAAGAAGATTGAAGCTAACAGAATGCTGATAAGAGTGGAAGAAGATTGGGAAACGCTTAAAACTATGTTTCCTGAAGATTGATAAAACATAGTTTATTTTCACAGTGCATTTTGGCTTAGAGTTATTGCACAGAAAGGCTGTGGTCGGCTGGTCGCCGTTGTTTCCGTTCCCACCTCTGTAAATTTTACCATACCATCATTTTCACATGTTGATATCAAAATATTATGTGTATTTTGTTGTTGAGAAGTGGAGAGCTATGTAACCAAAATATTTTATCTCACACCAAAACCTTAGATTTTACCTGTCATCAAAGATCAGATGATCAAATAGCAGCATATTTAAGTCTGAAAATTCCACCTAAATTTGCTCCCTTAACTATCATAAATCTCCAAATCCTCTAATCACTTCAGGTAATTACAAGGTGATGCAGGTCTGTTATTCGTGCTTGCAGTGGGAAGGTTCAAGGACCGGTGCTGTTCAGTTAATGATTGATGATGCTCTTTCTTTGATTGTATCTTTTACATTTTGCTACATAGGTGTAACTCAGCTGCCATCAATTAGCCAAATGGTCTGTTCATCATGTTTTGTGAACAGGTGTGGTATGGAGATCCTATTTGGATGTCTGACATCATTTGTATTGATAAATTTTGTTAAATGAATTGCCACCCTTTTTCTCCTCAAAAAAAATTAAAAATGTTTTTTAAAGCAAGCAACAATCATAAATCTTGTTTCTTGCTCGGATTATGAGTTCAATCTTCCAACCTGGCAGGAAGGATGTCAGATCACTGTATGCTAGAAAAAGATGATAATGTGTGTCCCTTACAAGGACTTTATATATGGTTAATCAATCAAGAGCTCGCGCACAATCAGTCAGAATAATAGCATTTGACCATTGATACAAGCGTCATTTAGGACTCCACTGTATAGCAGAGATAGTAGAGATGTGTGTGAGATTTTATTCAATTCATGAAGCCTCCACTAACACCATGGGTATCTCGTACAACTGCTGCAAAACTTGCCTGAAAAGGAGAAACCAAGAGGCATCACAGTGAATGTACTTACTACGCTGCCTGGAATAGGGGTTGGCACAATGGTTTCTGAGGGGAGAGGAGTAGATAAGGGAGAGGCAGCATGAAACTCTCCTGATAAGGATTTGCCAAAGGTAGAATTCTTGCAGAGCAGATGTCGTAGCTGTGAAAATTCTGTAGTTTCTATAAACAAATGCTCAAATTTAACAAGTGAAGGAAAAGAAAGTAGGCTAAGGATCGATGAACGTAACGAAACTGATGGGGGGAAGGCAGAGATTATTTTTCCACCAGGGTTGCAAAGGGTCAGAGAAAAGAAGGTTGAAGTGAGCCCAGACTTGTGCCACAACAGTCTCTAAAGATGTTACAAGCCACAAGAAGGTTTTTTTTTTTATTATAGTGTGAACAAACAAAAAATGTAGTAGAAAAACGGCATGAGGCAACTCAATTGTAAGCAAAGAGCCAAATCTTTGAACTGTCAAATGCTAATGTAGTTTGTTTCGTTTATCTGTTTCAACCATGACTTTTATATTTCGTAGATGATTTGTACTACTACTATGATAAAAAGTGAAGAGTTCACGATCATATATTTAATCCATCTATATAATACTGATTGATATAGTTAAATGATAATGATAGTGCACAATAATTCCTTCAACTTTCTCAACCAAACGTGACAAACTGCATTAGAGAAATAAATTAATATATTAGTTAAAGCAAGAATCATTCAATCCTTGACATTCACCTCAAGTTAGAGCACCTTTACTTAATAAACAAATCATAATCGCCAAATTAGCCCATCAACTTTCCTTTCTGATGAATTATTTCATAAATCTAAATTCATTAGGCTCAGAAGCCATCACAACAGATACTTGGTAGCAGGGTCAGACGGGGAGTCAGTCAAGCAGAGCAAAAATGGCCATACCAGACAGGCTCGATGGGCTGTCGAGATTGTCCAAGACAATCCAACATGGTTCGCTTCAGGAGCTGCTACGACAAGTTTCTGACAGCCTCAGAAGAGCCCTTCCTTGTTGGGTGGACAGGTAAGAAGGCCCTGCAGACTATGCAGTCTGACAGCAGCCTGTCTGTCCAATGGGAACCCATCAGTAACGATTTCTACGTCAAGCTGCAGGCTCCACTTCAGGGAAGTTCCTCAGGCCAACTCGGGGACCCACCTTGGAGGGCACAGTCACGGTGGACGTCCCGAGAGGAAGGCCACGCAGGATTGGGTGCTTTGGGTGGTTGACATTCTAGATGATGATGCAGCAATCAACTTTGATCAATGTCATGGCCTAGGAACTCCAAGTCATGACACAAAGTAGTAATGCTGTTGCTTTTTACAAGACATCTCAGTCAATGGTAAATTATGTAACAAGGTATAAAAGCTCATCTTCTTCGGCCGAGGATGATAGGTGATCATCAGTCATCAGAGTCAGGTTCACCCACATCAACTTCCGTTGTGGCATACAGGTATGTAACAGTTTTTTTTTATTATTTTTTATTTATTTTATTTTTAATCTTCAAAGGATATATGGCTTGCCGGTTAGGGAAAGGTTGATTCAGCACATGAATAGTTAAGTCCCTGCAGACTCAATCAATAGTCCAAATTTGAAACAGCAATCCACTACTCGCTAATATTTAATTAAGTCCTTAGGTGTTAACACCTTTGATTAATTTTCCTATCATAATGACTAGAATATGTATCAATCATACTATGCCAAAGTAACAAAATTACAATTATAACTTTGATCACTACACAACAATTGGCATAAGAGAAACAAATTTGGCCAAAAAAAAATGAAAATTGTTACCCTATTTGATGCTTGTGCCTTTTGCCTATATCATGATGCTCCAAAAAGCATCCGAGGAATTATCACTGTTTGGGCATGAAATTGTCTCGACGAAATGGACCGCATTGACGAGCTGAGTGTGGGAACCGTGTCTCTAGCAAGTACCGACAAGCCAACATCAATCCCTTGGGTACTCCCGAGAGGCAATGCCTCCGGTGCCCAGATCAGTATATTAATAGTATTAGGTTTGTCAATGGGGCGGGGCTGGGGGCGAATGTTGGCTACCCCATCCCATCCCCACCTCATTTATTCCTTTTTCGTGAATTCAAGATACGGAGTATTTTTTTTTTATAGTCAAATGTAACATGACGAGCGAGTAGATGAAAATAATCCTTAATCGGTGAAACGATTGGGTTATTGCTCGGAAATGCAAAAGAAATCCTACGGGATACGGCAATGCCGACATGTAGACATGTACACACATCTTAGATCCTGTTTTAACTGTCACTAAAAGGAATTTGTCCTTTTTCTACCTTTTTCAAATCAAACTCTTATGACCGTTAAACAAACAAACAACAAACAGATCATCATATTCACCAATAACCATTCCTTACATTGCAAACAAAACCATCATCCAATGCAACCTTAAATACCCCGGATATTATTTTTCATGCTCAAATCAACCCTTTAAATCCCCAATTTGTTGACCAATTCAACACATAATCCACATTTCATACTTCATTTTAAGRGTTGATTTCGTTCTTCGTATCATTAAATTCGATTGAAAGTTCCCYTTTTTTTTTTTATTCCCCTCATTTTCAATTAAGAACAATTAAAAACCCATTTCAGTATTTCATCATCTTCATTTTCAATTCGTCTCATTTTATTTGTAGTTTTGAATCATCAGAAATATTACAATACCCGATTTTGCGTTTTTTTCATCTGATTTTCTAAATTACAAAATTTTCAACCAATATATAGAATTTCAATTTAAGTTTTTTTAAAAAGGAAAAGAGCCGATACTTCAATCGATTCTTGTTAATTTAGCTTCTAATTAAAAATATTTAGAAACCCATTTCCTCATTTCAATAATTTAACATTGATTCTTGTGATCTGTAATTTTTTTTAGCAAAAACAGAGTAGTGGAATGGATTTATTCCAGAATGCAAAAACAGTCCGACTAAGAAGCCACCACGAGAAGTACTTAACAGCGGACGACGACGGAGAGTCCGTGTGCCAAGACCGGCACGGCGGATYAAAGTTCGCACGGTGGACAGTCGAGTATGTGAAATCAGTTGAGGGTGTGAGCTTAGTACGCTTCAAAAGCTGTTATGGAAAGTACTTGACAGCAACAGATGATGACTTCTTACTCGGCGTGACGGGTAAAAAAGTGAAGCAAACAATGCCAAGAAGGTTGGACTCGTCGATCGAGTGGGAGCCAATGAGAGATGGGATGCAGGTGAAGCTGAAGACTAGGTATGGTAATTTCTTGAGGGCAATGGTGGGTCCCACCGTGGCGGACTCGATACTCATGAGTGCCTAGCAGAGTCATGACACAGGATTGGGTGCTTTGGAGATTGAGGTTTTGGAGGTTTATGATAAGTGTCAAAGAAGGAGGAGGAAGAGGAGGTTGCTGTTGTTGAGGAAAGAGGATAAGAGTAAGCTTGAGAGGTTGGAGTCTGAGTTTGATGCTTCTTGGATTCGAATACTGAGGTGAGTTCCTTTCTTTGAGATTATGATGATTATTGTGTCAAGTACAGTAGTTTTATGTATGTACTTTTGTATTACATTGTTAATCTGTCTCTGATGTGGTTGATGCTAATTACTGCCGGTTAAGGGACTAATGGTGATGAAATAATACTTGGTAATTGTTCTTGAAGATTGTGTTTTAGTTAAGTATTTGTAGTTGTAGACAATCAATTAACTGACCCTATTTTTGTTATGTATGCTTTGATTATGAGTATCAATGTAGGAGAATCTGGGTGATTGCCTTTGCTATGAGTCTATGAGTATGTACCTTAATGTCGATTTGATCCTGCTGAATCAATGCGTAATTCTGTATGAATAACTAACTATACTTCCATGTTTAAGAGAACTTTGCATACATTCTGCATATAATGGTAGTATTATGCTTGTTTGGAATGAGAAAATTCAGAACACTTCAGTTCAGTTTGATAAAGTGGCGGGTAATCATGGATAGAGATTAGTATGAACTTCATGGAACGTTTGGTTTTGTACATGAATAGATTTCTGTTTCGTTTGGCAACGGATATATCGTGAATTTGTTATCACTAATTAGGAGGAACATTAATAAAGGCTTTAGGATCAAAATGTGTCCAAAATATTTTAGAACTTATTCAGAGCAAAATTTAACTAATCACTTGGATTGTTTGTTGTTTAAATGGAAAATTGCATGCTATGGAACTTGTAAAGTTGTAATTATGAACAGCACTTATTTATGTTAAAATATGTGATTTGATCAAATTTGTACAGTTTGTGGTATTCTGAATGTTTCCTTTCTTAAAAAAGTGGGCATTACTGTATCAATTGGGTATCTGAGTTGGTAACCTGTTTAATTTTTTGAAGCTAATTGGCTAATACACTCTCCAAGAAAATAATGTTATTTTTAATGCAGCATGGTTCATCATGTGTCAAGATGAAGGCCGTGTCATATACTATACATTGTGGACGATGATGGAAATATCGTGTATGAAGAGCAGGGGACACTCATTGGTTTTTCACACGAACTGATGTGCACGAGCTAACTCAGATGTTGGAGGAAGAGACAGGATTAACAGAAGTTAACTATGCTCACGCAGTCCCTTAAATGGGAAGCTTTATCCAATGCGACTTGATCTTCCTCCAAACCATGTAAATTGCATGTTTTTGTTTGTACCATCATCTTCCAAAGGTTAGTTCCAGGTTACCTTGATGTTGCCATTTTCTGTGGTTCTGAATCTAGGCTCTAACATGACGGTTTGTCTGTTTTAAACTTATTCCCTGGTAGTGGCTAATTGAGTAAAGGTACTTAGTTCATCTGCTCAGTTGAGGTATGATAGTCCTATCTTCAATCTCTTAGGCTCCTACGTATGTTGTCCAATATCACATTTCCTTTGCCTCGCATTGTCCGAGTGTCTTGTGCTTACTCGAGTTTCTTCTCTCTCTCTCTCTCGTGATCTAGTACTAGCCAAGAAAAGCAATAAGTGTGTGCCAATTCTATGCAATTTTTAGAGTCAATTGAGATCTTATTTTCTGTATATTTGAAATACCAAACACAAATATTAACAAATCATCAAAGCCTTATACTGTCTATAGCACAAACTGGAATTTGAACCAATCAGTATTCCATATTATTCGTACATTTTTCGAGAGTCAATTGAGATCTTCTATTGACTCTGGTACTGGTAGTGTCTGCGCACAAGATTGTGGAATTTGAAGAATCAGATTATTGACAAGATTGTAGTTTACACATTGTGAAATACGAATGGTTGGATGAATACCTTCTAAGGTGGATGTAGTTTTAAAGATTCCTCAGGGTTTGTATGTGCTTGAACTTGATATTTGATCTCTGGCATTCTCCTTCATCTTTGAATTATGTGCTTGCATTAGGTTTCTTCCTTTACAGCCAGTTAACTACTTAACTCAGGGTTTCTTGATATGTGTTTGCTCATTCGAGGAGCTAGGTTGTTGTGTTTCAAAATTCAAACCATTGTTTCACTTTAAGTGATTGAATTTTCGAGTTGCCTCGCAGATGATATGTTGGTTGCTTTAGTAGTTTAATCTTCATGACAAACATAAGTAAAAGTCTAGTTTCTAATTATCCTGTAATGAGTCTACTCTGCATCGTTTTTACTCTAATCTACTAGTCTACAATGAAGTAGGAATCAAAAACATAATTTTCTTTCATTACTTGAAATTCGCTTGTGAGATCATTTTCAGATATGCTATCATTCACTTTCTACATGTTTCTTTTCGTGCTAAACCAAGCTATATGAATATACTAAACATCCCTACTGGAGCCTCTAATTGATCAATGCTTATATAAGAATGAATTGACATTGATGTTGCCTTTTGATTTGATTTTCAGCTGCAGCTGATTTTGCACTATCGAGTTGAGCAGCTGACATTAGTAAGCCTCTATATTGCATATCAAATTTCCGGACGACCATCGATTAATCATTGTAAAATACCTTAATAACGATAAGTATAAGTCTTGTGGCATCTAGGCCAAGATGAAGTTCTTGGGACTTCATTTTGGCAGTTTTTCATCTCAATGGCTTGAAACTGCAATATATATGAATACTTTTTATGCATTAGAAAATGAATTGCGTTTTGATACTCAAAATTTTACTCCAATCTAATATCTTTAATATTTACTCGCATATACTACAAAATCTATGATATGTTAACTGTTGTAGAAATATTTAATGGAGGATGCGCATCACAAAATTTTGTATGGACCTGGAATAAATTGAAATGTATAATTTTTAATTGATTGGAAAGCTTGGGAAAGAGACTTATGGACAATAGTGTTGCTAGGTGACCATGACGCTAGAACCTTGCTTGATAGATTGGGTGCGGAGGCTTACTCACCTAAACCTTAGGCTACTAACATCCTATTTTTACTAGACTAACATGACTTGTTCAGAGTTTTCATAAATATCTTCCCTGACATTCATGATGATATCTATGATAGATAAGGCTACTGATGTTGCGCACACCCAGTTAGTATTCCGCACTCCATTTTTATCGATGTTTTGGCGTTCGCTAAAATTTATTATGACCCTTGGCGGTCGCTAAAATGGAGTGTGTAAATCCTCAGGTGCACGATGATACTTCTAGCAATTAATCTTTAATACCCGTGTTTTTAAAATTTAGACTTTCGAAAATTAACAGACATCATTTTGGTCACAATTAGACTTCATCATATATTAAAATTCCAATAATTGAATTCATGAAGATCAATAAAACTAATTAAATATACAATAATCTCTTTTATTAATATGACAAAAAGAGCCAAAATTGTATTGTACAACGAATTGTCCTAACTCATTTTGTTTACATTAACCAATAACAAACAAATAAAAGAATAAAAATGAGTATCGATGTATCTAGTTAGACACAAACCGGTACCTTATACAATCAGTGAACCTTCCTCATACATTTGCTCTTTGCCTTTTGTTTACCTAATAAACCAGAACGTTTTTTTTTAACCTTCTTCATTCCACCGAATCTTCACTCACCTCTTTACCATTATTTAACAATTTCTACACGACTATATCCCATCATCCTAACTTAAATGTGGGAGTTTTGGGTTTGCCTTCCAAATGCTATTACCCCATTTTTACCTCTTATTTGTTTCTATATAGGTAGCCATTAATGCCATTAGGTTTTTCTTATTAACATAGCCTTCTATTACACTCCTTTATATACACATTTGTATAGTAATTGTTCTATGAACTTCAACTGTTGTAGAAGAGGCTCGTAAGATCAGTGAATGGAAGTCGATCAATGACTTCGACATCCGTCATTAGTACGCTTCATGATAGACAACTTAGTATCTAGCACTTATATCAATCACACTGGATAAAGGAAGTCAGATTAGTATATTTTGCTTACCGTATATTTATCGTGTTTTCACTTCATTGTCAGTACCAACAAATTCTTTTGGCGCTGCTTACTAAAGACAATTTTTGGTTGCAATAAATGGCTTTCGAATATTTTGCATTGCTAAGCCATAGGAACCCAACTCTATTGGCTTCTATCGAGATGGATTTGCGTTGTCATTTTATGAGCGGCGAGGCTTGGTTATGGACATGCGGTAAGTCTATTGATGTTGGTTTCTTTAATTGAAGCTGGTAAATTTCAGGTTGTTTCAATTTGGGTTTTTAATTTGATTTATGTTTTAGGGTTTTCGGTGTTGATTTTGAGATTGGGTTTTTGAATGTGTTCTGGGATTTGATTGCTGTTGTTTTGGGGGTTTAGGTTTACATCTTTCGTTATATGGGTTTCGACTTCTTGGGTTTGCACTTTCTTTTCCTTCCTAATTTCATTAATCGAGTTCTGGGTTTTGGATTGATTTTTATACTACAAAATTTCAGGTGCAAGGAGATTGATGAGTTCTCGCCGAGCAAGGTAACATTTACCTGTAAGATTGTCCATATTTGAAATCTTTTGCATTTATACATTGGAACAAACCTTTTAGTGATTTTAGTGGCAAATTAAATGTTTATGATATGGTCTAATGTTTAGGCTGTTGAAGCTTTTGAATTTTTAATGAGTTTTTGCTATATCTTGTGTAATTTAGACAGTGTATATTGTTGGTGATTTTTTGTGTGGTTATCTGAGTATTTGGTTGCATTTTATTGAAGTTTAGTGCAACTTTGGAATTAATTGAAGAGGGCAACTTACAAGGGTTTTTTAAAATACGGTGTGTAATAATTACTTATTTATTTTATGTTTTTTTTGGCTGAGCTTAAACGTCGTGCTTTTGTTTATTTGTGAGTATTATGAAAATGCATGAGTGTTTCTTCATAGAGTCTTACTATTGTGATAGATAAATCAACACTAGTTTATTATAAGGTCTATCCTGACTAAGGATTACTATGCATGGTTGTTTAACAGAACTACCACGGGGGATCGCCTTAAATTAATTGGAATTCGCAAGCAGAAGTAAATGTAGTAGAGTGCAGAACAAGCAAACATCTGAATGTTAAGTGGAGGTAATCATGTTATCTTCCTTGTCGTATAGAATTATATGATGGATTTGTTTTTGCTTTAGATGGTCATAGTTGGCGATGGATTGTGCTTATGCCTCATCGCTCATTTCCTTGCATACTCATCCTTCAATTTACGTAATGTTGTTGTAAACATAATGACATGATTCATCGATCTCCATGTAGGTGGCTTTTGGTTGTGTACTTGACAACTTGGCATGTGGATATTTTTGAGTTATAGATCTGAGAAAGAACCATCGGAAAGGTGTAGCTCAACATCTCTAATTTGTGCCCTTTTATTTATTTACTTGGCCTCAGCAAAATGTTAATTTTTATTAAGTTCAAATTTTGTTTGGCTTAAAAAATGATGCAAATATAAGGTTGATTTTGGTTAGTTGAATGTTATACAGGCAACTCAAGCAATAAGGAGTCCTCAAGACAGGAATACAACTTTGAAGACATGTTTCGGAGAATTTGGAATTTAGCCGCCAAAAGAAGCGGTATTTGAAGCGTTATTACTTTGATTCTGTATTTAGGATTAATTGTGATTTAGATTGATAAGTCATAGATAATGACTACCGCAACATGTCGTACCAGAATCTAGTATAGCAAATATCCAACACTAAAGAACCACTCTAAATACTGAATTAACTAGGAAGAAACATCTAACATGGTGTATACACCCTAACGATGATAGCTATACCAATAGCATACGCAAACCCAATGATTTCATCTGTTAAATTCCAACAAAGGAGTAAATTACCCTCACTTTATTATTGCACACTTATGTAGTGCACCATACGATGGTTGAAATGCATTTTAACCCATTTATACACATTCATGTTGAACTGGCCTAATTTATACGTTTTCTATGTATTTGATAAATTAAAAATATATATAGTAGATGTAGCTTATATATGGCAATCTAAGAACAATAAAAAGCAGACAAGAATATGCCGAAACTAATGGTCTTAAACCATTTAATTTGCAAAACTGCACAGAAAGGAGGTAAACAAAACTTTTATCATAAAGAATCGTCTCCGCTTCATTAACATGATGATTGCTTGTTGCGTGTAAGATTGCGTGCCGCGTGGCGTTGTGTACACTGCGCATCGCTGTATGTAGAGTTCTATGTATCATATACTGCAGAAAGATGGACTTAATCATAAGATCGAGCCGCTATAATATAGATAACGCTATGTCATTCCTCCAATATGTACTGCTTACTCTAAGTACAAAGGAAACATAATAGATTTATGATTCCCTTTTTCTTCTAAGTACAAATATTCAGTTTGAAAAAAACAACATGATTAGATTCTTTTTAAGTTTCAATTAAAATCACTTTGCTATTAAATCAGCTTTTATCACATATGTTTGTAAACTTTTTACCTTGCTTGACATTTGGGAACTAGCTATCAGTAGAGCTTTCATCTTTGATTGATAACGGTCTCTTTCGTCTCTGTTAATTTTATAGGAAGCAGAATTATAGTATATCAGATATGCTACTTCTCCATCTAGACCATAAAGAGTTTGATATGTGCATAACTTCAATTTTTTAAATGAATATTTACCCTCTCAAACTGATTATGAACAGCAGTGACTCTTCCTTTTATTGTGTGTAATGATCATCCTGTTTCTTCCTCCACACAGTGTGCTAGAAAATATATTCCATTGAGCTTGAACAGGAAGAAAAACTTATGCAAGTGCTAAGCTTAATGGTTAATTTAAATAAGATAAGGAACTAGAAGACATGTACCAAGCCACCTGGCAGCAGATTCATCATACATCCGTGTATTCTTGTCCTGTACAACTCCAGGAGAAGACTCAAACGACGCCCATGTGCAT
Organism: Bassia scoparia; assembly: GCA_008642245.1. Taxonomy (NCBI): domain Eukaryota; kingdom Viridiplantae; phylum Streptophyta; class Magnoliopsida; order Caryophyllales; family Amaranthaceae; genus Bassia; species Bassia scoparia. Next base: position 33,224 of record SNQN01002268.1, on the reverse strand, counting down.
CATGGTAGTACATTTAACAAGGCCCTTCTTACGATGTTACCAAATATAACCTATTATATATGTCCTAGCTTGCCTTTGTGGGGCGGGGTGCGGGGAGTAGAGTGGGAGTTTATAAATACGCCGGTTTGGAGGAGATTGTGGTTATGGTTAATGATAATGTGTAGCAAGAATGAAAATGAAATATTTTTATTAAGGATTGTGTCTGCGTTTCTGTGCGTTTTTTTCTTTCTTTCTATTCTTTACAAAGACATGAGCCGTCTCTAATCTAGACTTAACCAGTACTATATTTAATAAGTGTATACTCCTTATATTAAATAAAGTGCACGATCTTTAGTTTTGCTATGTGTCTAGTGTACATTCACCACTCTTTGGTTAATAAGTGTTCACTTGATTCTTGATTTTTCCTCTTGATATGATATTGCGTAAGATTTCTTCGGATTTCCTTTGTGTTATACCACTTGTCATTGTTTTAATTGCTAATCTTTCCTTCCCATGTTGCAGGTGTAGGGATATGCCACAAGACCTTGCTCTCACAGAACTGACATCCTCCATTCCTACTTGTCATTTTTTCAGTAGTGAATTTTATTATTTTTTTTTGTTGTTTTTTGATTTATTTGCATTTGTAGGGGTTTAATGTGGGTTCTGTAAGTAACCGCTCAACTTTAGATTTAAATGTTGGATATGATGATTTGGAATTTTTTTGGGTTATAATTGTTGATGGTTAATTAGTCAATGAATGAATAATATTTGAGTATGTAACTAGTGTTTCTTGTCGATTTGTATGACACGCTATAGACCATTGTGCTAATGTTTTTCAGGGCCGTCCCTTAAATTTCGGGACCCTGTTCCAATCTAAAAAAATTGGGCCCTAATATAATTTTTTAAATATATAACTAAACATATTTTAAAAAATTAATCTTATTACAAGCATCAGTACATAATCACATACAACTTCATTAAGGCATCCTCATATTTTAATCGATTCATTGAAAACGAAAATAAGAGAAATAATTGTGAAATTGATTCTTCCATTGAGTATAAATAAGGAAGTTATGAGAAATTAAAGGAAATTAAGGAGATTTGCAAATATAAAAATTAAAGAACATAGGGATGAATGGATGAACCTAGATGTATTTTGGAAGAATGAATGATGAAGATTGAAGAAAGGAAAGAAGGAAAGAAGATGGGAAGCATGAAATGAGAGATGAAGAAATCGAAGAAGAAAATTTATGACAGTACAATTGCATGCTTCCCGATTCCGTGTTGTTTGACCATGACTTCCCACTGATTTGCTAGTCACTTGCTACGTTGTTGCTGACTTGCTGTGTTGCATTATCTTCTATTTTTTTTTTTTTGGATCAAAGAGTTGCTTTTACAGCCTTTTAGTTTTGAGGCCCCATAAAATTGGGGCCTGTGTGTTGTCACTTTTGCACAGAGGCCAGGGCCGGGCCTGATGTTTTTATGGATCTACCATTATTTTTGCTATGTTAGGTAGTTTTCTTGTGTGTCGTATGCTATGTTAGGTATTAATTAAATATCAGCAGTTGCTTCCTTCTATAAAATCGTGTCTCAATTGAATGATGAACATAATATAGCTAAATTGTTAAGATTGTAAGTTAACTATATTACTTTTTCGTTATTGTACGTGGAACGCGGCGCCGCCGTGTGCCACTAAGTAATATTAACACCCTTTTCACTTCCAAACCGCTCGACCGATCTCCGTTTGAGTTTGCTCGGTTGAGCTCATACATTTCAGCCTCGACGATTCACAAGCTCGAAGTCTCAAGTCTAGCAAACGCCTGACAACCTAAGTTTTCATAGAGTACCACACATTCATAGTGCAGACGTTTCGTGAGGACATAGCCTTAGTTTAGCAATAACTTATAGCAAGAGACTAATACTTGATTAGCTGTTAAGCACCATTTAGGTCACTTTTAATTCTTATGTTCTTTTCAAACAAATAAAAAAAAGAACAATCCTAATTTGGACAACTCCAAAAATTGCATCTTTCGTTTCCAAGCCCGAACCTAGCCCACATCAACATTACCTCATTCTTTTGTTAGCAAATACGGATATAATAAATTGCACCATACCATATATATTATCTCCAGGTTGTTGTAAGACAGCTACCACGAATTCCATATGGAGCTTTGCCCACATTGCAACTAAGGACAATGACAGAAGACAAAGAAGAAGAATGTTTGGCAAATTGACTTGCTGCACTCCTGCACATTTATTTCTGGTCTTTGTTTTTAGCAACAAATAACAAGACCTGATTTTTTCGGACCCCGAAAAAAATGGACAGAGCTACTGAAACAGACATCTCCAGACAAGTTGACTTATGTTCTAGGTAAGACACATATTACAGCGCTCCATTGGTTGATACTTATAGTTTGATACACAGCTCACAGCATCAATGCACTGTCATATTGGGCCAACTTATTTTGAACTTAGCTTGACCTCATAACGCTTACGTACTTGAAGAGATATGCTTTTTGTGTAAGCTTATTATACTTGTATTTCAGTTCTGGATAGCAAAATTTTTTACACTGAATAAAAAACCTTGAATCATTATATTACATGTTGAGATGAGCCTAGGAAGAATGCCATATACACTCTCACCTGAGATGAAATTAATCCGAGGGAAAGAGCACATAACTAAAACATTTAACGATAGGTAATGCAACTTGTTTCTGCTTCCCAGTAAACAGATTCTCACTTCGGACGCCTATAAAGTATATCATCAATGCTTTCTTTGACGTAATTTCCAACTTTTCGCATGTTCCTAGCTACCCCTGATGCAACAAGGCCCGCGTTTCTTTGAAACCTGCCATGCACAATGTAATACTGGAATATTTTAGACAACAACTTATCATCCAAAAATCAGAAAAATTTGAGGATACGTTGAATTTACAACTTGCCTCATAAGGAACTCCTCACCCATAGGATGAGCTGATTTWGGTGGTTTATGTTGAGGAAGCCCACGGCCGTCTATGGACACATTAAACAAAGTTATAACAAATATCTTGCATGAAATGTGTTTGAATTTATGAGTCCAAATGTGATCCAGTTTAATAACCCATAGTAATGATTCAGACACAGAACTAATCTTAATTAAAGGCTAGGAGCCTAAGATACACAAACTTTTAACTCTTACTACCAAATTTTATCAGTTACTTTCAGGAAGACAATCTCATAAAGAAGCGAGCTTGAAACAGAGGATGTAGATAATGAGAATAATGATTAGCTATTGATATGAGAGCCAAATAACAATTGGACATTCAAACAAATTTATAACGCCACACTTGGATGTTGGATGACACTTGATACTCAACAATTTGACATCGAAGCAAATAAAAACCTGAATATCATAGATTAATAGAACCTAATAACTGACAAGCATTAGCACTATTTTTGGTTAGAAGGAAATGGAAGAGGGGGGGGTTCAATTTCTTCTCCAGGAAATTGTTTTAGGGAAAGATTTCATCCCTCCTAAATAAGCTTAGGCCCTGTTTCTTTGAACTTAATTTTATGATACTTCAGTTCAGTTCAAAGAAACAAAGCCTTAACCTATGTTTGGATTGAATGAAATGGAAGGAAAGGGAGGGAAGGGAAGGGAAATGGAGGGATAAAATTTCCTTCATTTGGATAACAAAATGAGGAAGGGAAGGAATTGGAGGGGAGGGAGATGGAGTGATTAATTTGTAAAAAATTAATCTCTCCTATAATAAAGAGATTTAGAAGGAAAACTCATCATTTCCACCTCCACTTCCTTTCCCTTCCCTCCCCTTATCACCCTTCTGTGATGTGATGGACTGACTTACTCAAACAATATTGCAAGAACTAAATTGAATTAAAATGAAGAAGAAGGGATTAATTTGATTAATTGATGTGAAAATTACAAGAAAATATGATAAGCATAACTGGAGGTTATGAATCTCCAAAGCCAAAGACTCATTTCATTTTTCTGGATACCTATTCTCTTCACTTCTCTTTGATTATAAACTAACAAACAAAAGCTACATTACCTAATTTGGACACTAGACATAAATAAAGGTGGCTTACAAATATACTACTTTCATGATTAATCAATCTCTTGTCCTAATTATCATCAAAAGCTTGGCAGCATGGCAGCATGGCAGCAAGGGTGTTGGACTTTGACCTCCTGTTGACTACTTCGGCCTATTACAGACCTTCCATTCTTTTCCCCCTACTTAGTTATCAACAAAGCCTTAATCCTCCAAAATTGAGAGAAATGAAATGCCACCTCCTCACTCTTCCTCCCCTTCATTTCTCTCCTTTGCTATCCAATACATGTGTTGGAGTCTTCCATGGGAAAATGTTTAAGGAAGGTCATCATACCTCTTAATAAGCTTCATCCCTCCAAATTTAAAAGAATTGAAGAGGAATGGACCTCCTCTCCTTTCCCTTCCCTCCCTCCTTTGCTATCCAAAAAATAGGCTCTTGTTGGAAGAAACGTGAACTTAATCACCACCCCACCACAACCGAGCGCGTGCACACAAACACCAAAACCCCCAATTCTTTCCTCTTAGGAGCTTTGTGTTTGTTGGAGAAGAAAGTAAAATAAAGGGAAATCCAATGGTACTCACGAATTTTGCGAAATCCCAGTGGTAACAGGAGTTTAAAATCCCATATATAGACATGAGTTTAGTGTATATATGTGAAACTCTATCAAAACCACCTCCGACCGCTCTCAAATGACCTTCTCAACACAACCACTCCCTCTATGCCTCCCAGCCATAACCCACTCCCTTTAACACCCCTAACGCACCCCCACACACGTCTCAAATCGCCACACCACCAAAACCACTTCTACAAATCGCCACCCCCACACCAACCAACGTACTCCTCCGCCACCACAACCACTCAACCGTCCTCCCCGCCACCCCACCAACTGGAGGAAGTTTGAGCGTAGTCATGGTGGATTTGTTTGAGTTTCACACATATACCTTAATTCAATGTCTATATGTGGATTTTAAAACTCTCATGTCACCATGGAATTTTGCAAAATATGTGTACCATAGAATTCCCTAAAATAAATTACTCTCTTAACCAATGACCTCACTCCCATCACCCCTTTAATTTCAATCAAACAAGAGAAAATTCTCCGCCTAGTGACCCACCTTGTTTTCTCTTCTTTTCCTTCATCCCAACAAAAGTGTAATCAGTTGCACAAAACCTCGCTTACAAAACATCTCACACACCTTAGCAGATGTTACAAATCAATTCAGTTTGCAAAACATCATTCTACTGGCTTAAAGCTTTTGATTAGTGTGTAAGAAACAACATGAAATACAGCTACAGACTTAAACTACATCTTGGATAACCTCAAATCATTAAAAACTAGAAAAAATACTCAAATAAAGTCATCCTATGGCACATTAGCCTGCAAAATATAACAATTTCTAAATAAAGAAATTGAAAGGAAAGAGAGAAGTAAATGTTTGTGACCTTGGTGTATGAGCATGGGCAGGCTTTTATGATCGGCGGTCGCTGTATCCACAAGACTGCCAAGAATAACAACAAATAAAAATCTAAGACGGTGAGTTTGTAATTTGTACAGCATGAATTGAATGAAGCGGAACCTCGAAGCAACACAACAGAAGCTCGGGTCGCGGCGCAGAAGAAGAGGAAGCAGCAGCCCACACAGAAAGGAGGGGGAGCGTCTTTGTTATTGTCGAGATATATGGATTGCCGACACACGCAACGTGAATTAGGGCTACTATACGCCTTCTTTCGATGCTTCCACTTCGGATTCGCTCACAACATAGCTAAGGCACGACCATTCAAACCCAATCAATTCATAGAACGAACAGATGACATGATATAAGAAGAAGAAGAAGATGATGATGATGAAATCCTAGATCGAAACGAACACCCAAAACGGAATAACAAGAAAGAAGAGACGAGCACCTGTTGGAGTTGGCGCGTGAATTCCGACGCAGCGGGGCGCTGCTTTGGATTTGAGTTGAGAGGAATAGAAGAGAGTGCCTTTGCAGGATCGCCTTTCTTCTTGTCTCCATTTTCACGTCTCGCTTCTCCTCCTCCATTCTCTCTCTCTCTCTCTCTCTCCCTCTCTCTTCTTTCTTCTTTCATTCACTAATCACTGTCAATAATTAAATTTTTCATGATATTATTAATATGTATGGATGATTGTGACTTGTGAGGGAAACCGATAAAGTTAAGGCTTAGGCTTAGAGCTCTTTACAACTAAGAATTTATAAAAGTGAAGTGTTAATCTTGAATGAAAGGAAAAACTGATACAAAACAAAGTGATAATGAAAAATCAACCGTTAAGATTAAACTGGATACAACTGCAATGAACAAATAAATTGAAACGACTGCAACTATCTTAAAACTGAAAAGTTGATCAAATACTAACTGATATTCATTAAATCGAACTTAACTAATTAATTAGAATTGAAACTAAATTGAAACGACTATGCCACTGACCAAGAAATATTCTTTAAATTATTACCCTTCATTTATAATAGCATTAACCAATTAACATATTTACTGGGTTCTATAATTTTAGTTTTGGGAGCTATAAAGTAATATTAAAATTGGAAGACAAAGTTTTATCTTGCATTTATGCTTCATTAAACTTTAACATTCTATTTAATTAATAATTAATTTATTAATAAAATTAAATAATTTGATAATTCATATTAAAATAAATAAATTTAATAATTAACTAATGAAACAATACGCCATATTTAAGCCAAATATTAAGTCCACTTGACTTATGAAGATTTTTTTTTAAGAGATGGAAGGGTATTTCATTAAATRAAAGTYATACGACATCTACATTAGAAATCAGTAACAACCAAATACATATCAAAATAGATCGAATTAAATTCAACTTTGACAAAACCTAGATCGCTATAAGAAATATATGTTGATACAGTCGCTGCTCTTTCACATCGTTGTTTCTTCATACAACTTTTCACGGGGGATTCTATCGATCTGCAATAGTTTTGAAGTAGAACCTGATTTGATTCTTTTGAATGTAGTGGAAGAACAAAAATCTGTTGTTATCTCGCGCTAATCTTCACCAATAAATTCATTCCCGGTGAAAAACACATGGCCAATAATGATCACATAAAAGATAATGATGAATCCGACAAAACGAAATGATATGTCTCACAAGGAGAATAACAAATCTCACGAAGAGAATAAAATAAAGCACCCTTATTGTAAACAGTAAAAACAAAAGAAATTACATAAGAAAAAAATAGGGGCTTACCATCAACCTCTAAAAGATTGATGGTAGCCCCAAGAGAATTGAAGAAGAAGAATTTTTTGAGGGATAAGTGGCTAGGACTTGTGAAGATTAACAAATTTGTATTTTATAACTTTTCTCCCCCATTGCATTTTAGAAATCTTTCCACATGGAAATTTCACACTTCTCATTTTCTATTTTCTACTTTTCCACTTGATTTCTTTTTTTGAAAGGTTCCTGTTATTGCAAGTGTCACAACACGACGGTAAAWTTGTATTTATGTGGGTTGATGGAGGCTTCCTCGCGATGCTACTCAGACTGAAGACCAAGATGAGTTTCCTCCTGCTCCTTYGCTGACCTGCACAAAGGAGAATAACCTTGCCAAGGTTATCTCCCCTCCGACGCTCAAGTCAGTTCGTAAACAAGGGGGCTAATCGTAAGCAAGTAATAAATGAATAAGCAAGGTAATAAAATGATGAGAGTTGGCTAGCTAGGTCGCCTATTGATAGGGTCGCCCATTACACCTCGGGTTCCAAGCTAAAAGGAGAGAGAGAGAGAGAGAGAGAGAGAGAGAGAGAGAGAGAGAGAGAGAGAGAGAGAAAGATGAGTAATGATTGAGGCAATCAATGTAGCATTTATTGTGGTGTAGTTGGAATAGTGCTTGTGTCAAATCATCCCATCATGGGGTGTTTATAGGGACTTGGGCCCTTGTATGGCCCTTTTAAGGGATGCCATGTGTTGAGTAAAGATTGGTCCCTTGCTTCCTTTCATTCTCATCCCTTAATCCTTTCCTTTCATCTTCTCCATCTTCTTTCCCTTCCAGGATTAAGACACATGTAGTGTCCTTTTGCTTTGGCACATCATTTRCCCCTCAAATTAGGTCAATCTTCATTGGCACTGATTTGCTCTGTCAAGTGACTTACCGACATTGATTGTCGATTCCCTTTCGTAGCTTGTCGTTCTGAGTTTGAGACGTTTTAAGACAGGTACAACACCGACCTTTAGTAGCCGGTATGCTTATAGACTGAGTGCTCGGATGTCGGTTACTCGGCCTCTGCCGATGCGAGATTTTTGAATCCCTAAATTCCCGCGAAAATTTTCTATAAATAGCATCAGGGAGGAGAGAGAAAATTTACTTTTACTTTTCACTCTCCAAAAATTTTCCAAATTTTGCTCCCAATTTTACTGCATCCGAGTCGACAAGGAAGTTCGAACAGGCATCCTTCTACTTCAATCTCGGCAACTGCGCAAGCAGAGTCTCCTTCTCTATTCTTTTATTTTTTTTTTTATAAATTTTGTTTATTTTTTCTCCCTTTTGAATAATGTGTTCGGCATCATCCATGGCTTCATCATCCTCTGTGGACACTTGTGAGTCCTTTATCCCACCATACTCAATAAATAAGATGTCTCGTTCCCCCTTTGAATTTCAGGGGAACATGGCGCGTGTCAAACAAATAGCCAGACGACTTAGACAAAATATNTATAGGGACTTGGGCCCTTGTATGGCCCTTTTAAGGGATGCCATGTGTTGAGTAAAGATTGGTCCCTTGCTTCCTTTCATTCTCATCCCTTAATCCTTTCCTTTCATCTTCTCCATCTTCTTTCCCTTCCAGGATTAAGACACATGTAGTGTCCTTTTGCTTTGGCACATCATTTRCCCCTCAAATTAGGTCAATCTTCATTGGCACTGATTTGCTCTGTCAAGTGACTTACCGACATTGATTGTCGATTCCCTTTCGTAGCTTGTCGTTCTGAGTTTGAGACGTTTTAAGACAGGTACAACACCGACCTTTAGTAGCCGGTATGCTTATAGACTGAGTGCTCGGATGTCGGTTACTCGGCCTCTGCCGATGCGAGATTTTTGAATCCCTAAATTCCCGCGAAAATTTTCTATAAATAGCATCAGGGAGGAGAGAGAAAATTTACTTTTACTTTTCACTCTCCAAAAATTTTCCAAATTTTGCTCCCAATTTTACTGCATCCGAGTCGACAAGGAAGTTCGAACAGGCATCCTTCTACTTCAATCTCGGCAACTGCGCAAGCAGAGTCTCCTTCTCTATTCTTTTATTTTTTTTTTATAAATTTTGTTTATTTTTTCTCCCTTTTGAATAATGTGTTCGGCATCATCCATGGCTTCATCATCCTCTGTGGACACTTGTGAGTCCTTTATCCCACCATACTCAATAAATAAGATGTCTCGTTCCCCCTTTGAATTTCAGGGGAACATGGCGCGTGTCAAACAAATAGCCAGACGACTTAGACAAAATATACCTCAACAAACTTCATATGACCAATCCCGGCATATGAATTACGGTCGGGTGTCCCCGTCTTTCTCTGAAGGCGAAGAGACCTTTCACAATAAAGAGTGTTATGATGAAGCGGTGAGCATGGATGTTGACCGAAACCCCTCCACTGCCAATAACGGTGTGGATGGAGTACAAGAGGATGTGGGACTCTCCTACAACGTCGAGGAGGAGTCCCTTCAAATTGGAGACGAATTTATAGACTTTYGTGGGAAGAAACCGATTCAAGTTGAGTCGGATGACGATGTTGGTGTTGATGATGCCGAGAGGTACGATTACACGGCCGATTACCACAATGACGAGGAGGTCGGCGGGAGTCAGGCTCAAGACGACGCCGGCCTGGCGGACTATGAGGATGTTGCCGGAGACTACAATGTAGACGGTGATGAGGTTGAACCGTCCAGCTAGAGAAAGAAGTCCGAGGAAGAGAGTCTGCTCACTCCTTTCAATGTAAAGGTYAAACAAGGATGGTTGAGAATTTTGAACTATTSTGACAACGTTGAGAACTATTCCAAGGCCATGGACTTGGAAAGAGGGGGCCTGGTTATGTTGGCACCAGAACAAGGCCAAAAAATTATTGACGCACCAGATGGAGCCATTCCGGTATATAAAGAAATAATGGACATGGGATTTCGATTCCTTCCCCTCGAGTTCTACGTGGAACTCTTTGTCGGTTATGATATCGACATATGCCAATTGACACCGAATTCGTGGTGCCACATTCTGGGGTATGTGGCCGTTTATCAATTGAATGACTGGAGGATGACTTTCAACTCCTTTGCGCACATGCACCAAGTCAGGAAGCTGCCTGATTGCCAGTTCGGTTGGTTTAGCATTTCTTCCAAGGACGAGTTCATGACTGTAGAGAGCACAACCATCAAGCAAAGGGATTGGAAATMCGAATTCTTTTCGTCGACGGGCTAGATAAACCAATTGTCGATATCTTAGGAAAGGTCAATACTGAGACCCCAAAAAATACTAGTGCCAAGTTTAAACCTACTCTTACTCCGAATGAAGAGGTCATTGTTAGATGGTTTGGAAAGAGAAACATGCTGGTGGACCCAGCAAAGAGGCCGATTCAGGTCCCCAAAATTTGGTTGCCGATGAGAGAATGGTTTCACGATAGGGACTTCCTCATCGACATGCATTTACTTTATGYTGAGAGTGAGGAAGAGATAGGTATTCTTCCATGCTCCTTTTCTTACAAGACGTCACTGTTTCGATCTTAATAATTAGATTTTCTTGTTTGGAGTTGCAGCCAGGACCAAGCTTTCCAAAGCACAACTCGACATCTTCAAGGGCACCAAAATGGATCCCATGATCAAAGCAACAAGGGAGAAAAGCTTGAGAGAGAAGAAGGTTGACACAATAGTAAGCTATCCTTCAATCCCTCATACTTACTAATTCTCTTTCTTGTTTTGTAACATTAAGACGCTTCATGATTTCAGAACAGCAACAAACCCTCCAACTTCCTGATTAGACCATCGGTCACGAAGCCCTCGGCTAGGGCTGATGCCGAGGACAAACGTACTGACTCCCTCCCCGGGTTTCGAATCTCTGACACTCCTGTCTCTGCAGATAGGAGGGAGAGGACTCCGGCTTCCGTAAGGGATGCCGATTCCAGGAGAGACCGGGATAAGAGGTCCAAAAAGGGGGACTACCACGTCTTGTCTAGGTCATCGGGCTCCAAGAGAACAAGTGAAACTCCCCCTGTCCGGTCTCCCAAGAGGTCCCGAAATATCTTTCTAGATGGTGAGTTTGGTTAATTTTGATCATGTTTATAACTTTCTTCTTCATTTGTCTTTTGACACGGTCTATTCTTTACTCAGACCCTATCCCCAACATATATTATAGTCAATTTGAAAGGCCCCAAGAGGACCCTATCGTCCTGTTGGCCAAGAAGTATCCCAACATGCCCACTGAACCGGAGTATGTCAATAGTATTGACGACCTGGATTTCTCCAAATTGAACTTGAGGGATAACCTGACCCCTCCCCTTATCGCCGATCCATTAAGAGTTCAATCTCCCCATCACAAGAAACTAAGGCCTGACTCCAACTTCATCATTGGCCTAAACAGGTACATCGACAAGCAATTTCGGACACTGCAGAGGGAGTTGTTGAAGGACGAGGAAGAGGATGACGCCTTCCTTGAGGTGTTGGGAGGGTTGACAGGCTTGTCGCGTACCTATCAAAAATAACCTATTAAAACTAACTAATAATGTAGCTAGTGGTAACAGGGTCGAATCCACAAGGAAGCAGCAATTAATTATTAATTAATTAAAAGCATCTAGATTAGTAAAAGAACCTTTGTATTGAGTTATTTTAAGCTACAACTAATTAAAGCAATGAATTAAATAAAAATAAACTATAATAAACTAAAGTCTAGGGCTATGGTTCACTATAGCGATAATTAATAGTAAATTGGCATCAACAGTTCATAACATGGCATAATCAAACAGGATCAAAGCTCTCTCGAATCAATTGAACCATAGAACTACTCCTAACCGTATCTCTCGACCTAGGAAAGTCTCGTTCTACCTATTGATGTTGATCTTGTTCTAAGTCTCAATCGCTAGATCTAGAGACTTGTGACTAATCAGATTAAGCAATTAAGTCGGGCCCTACGAAATTGATTAACATGAATAACAATCTAATAAGAATTTGATTAAAAGCCAAGCCATGAATTGAATCAACCAATTAATAATCAATCATAGTGCTATAGATCCCCAATCGCTCTAGAAATTAGACTACTCGCTCATAATTAAATTAAACATGATGATTGCGATTGGGAAAGACATAATCAAAGTAAAGAAAAATTAAAAGCAATAATAAAAACCTAGAACAATTGAAAACAATAATCAAGACTCTAAAAATAATTCAAAGCAATAATCAAAGCATAAATAATTAAAAGCAATGAGAAGACAAATTAAAGAAGGAAATAATTACCAATGAATGATTGCAATTGATGAATGAATGAATGATTTCTATTGAAAGTGCCAAAGTTAGGGTTCTTCACAATAATACGTAATTGGGGTTTTTTCTCTCCTTGAAATTAATTATGGAATAAAAGATAATGATAGAATTAGGATTTCTATCCTCTTAAGCATCAGAAATTTTCTAAATTAAACTAAGCTTGCTAAATTACAATCATGCCCTTCATTAAAAGCCAATTTAAAAACCGACTTATATGAAAAATCGAGCCTCGATCCGATCGGATCGGGTGTGATCCGATCGGATCGGATCCAGTTCAGGCAGCTGAATTGTCCGTCTTCTAGAGGCCATATCTCGGGCTCCGGTGGTCCAAATCACGCATGTGACCTATCAAATCGAAGCTCTCGAAGTCTAGTTTCCAATGCAGCTAGAATCGCACCAATCCGACGAACGAAACATAAGTTATGGTCAAAAGAGTGAGCATGTATCAACTTCTTTGTGTCGCTCCACTCCTAGCTCCTTGCCACTTCTACTAAACTCCGTAGTGCTTGCAAATAAGCCCCGAAATCACTCCAAATAAATGGAAGCAACCTAAAACTTACTCAAACACTAAACAAACAACATTAGTAGCAAAGAGGGCCTTAAGAAGGCCAAAAACCATTCGATATAGCAAGAGAAATGGGAGAAAAACCATATATCAATACAATACATCAAACTCTCCCAAGCCAAACTCTTGCTTGTCCTCAAGCAAGCTAATATAGACTCTCAATCTAAACACGTCTCACCCCATAAAAACAACATCGCAACCATGCTCGCGACCAATCCCTCAACCAAAGATTCCAAGTAGTTCAATGCCTATCCAAGAACATAAATCATCCAAAACACAACTAGCCATCAAGTATAGAAAGGTGAATAGGAATCAAAGAAGAACTACTCACTAGTGACACTCCTCTCTTTGTGTGATGGTTAAAAATGAACCCATTCGCTCACCACCCCACATGTGCATAAATTGTGCACATGAATCAACTTTTTGTAGCCTAAAATACTAAAGGCACCCTCCCATCTCACCAACACTCATGTGTTTGAAAGGGTTATCAATAGCACTCAACCTACAAGTCGACTCGAAATGCATACACAACTCAACAACCTTGGCAAGGTACTCAATCTACAAGACACAAATGGACACATGTTTATCAAGTGAGGACTTTTAATAGCTTGTAATGGGGCTAAGGTTAGGGGTAGGATAAATTTTGGGACATGTGAGCTAAAAGTCTAACTCAAGGGAGCATACATCAATCAACACTAATAGCCAAGTGATAAGGCTAAGACAACTCCAAGCAAACTCCAACTCAAATAACCAAAACCATCCAACTCCAAGAACCGCAACTACATCGCACCATCATCTTTTTATTTTACAACAAGACACAAGTGCAAAGGCATTATTTGACTAATAAACTATAAAATAAAACTTATTTTTGGATTTTTGTTTTTTTCTTTTTTTCTTCTTTTTTTTTTTGAATAAAAATAATACAACTAACTTTTGCCTTGCACTATACATAGAAACGATGACAATACTCAAGCTAAGGAACCAAATATGAAACACTATACCACCCCAACTATCAACCAATCACGAGCCTCCAATAAAAACACCCACAAAACACTCATCACCCTCCAATATGCTCCCCCAAGCCAAACTTGGGTTACTCGAACAAAGCCAAAATAGGGTTGTAATGTAGGTAATCATGAAATGAAAGGATCCAGGCTCAAAATCAGGGATCAAGGGATAATAATGTTTCTAAACATTGAAGCACGGCTCCTAACAATGAAAGCCTCCTATCATGCTCAACACGCGACCAAAAAGCCAAACAGACAAGTACCAAGCCAAGATTAAGAGATAATGACGCACCAGGAACTAGCACACAAGAAAGAAATATGAATGATTATACAATTAAGCTCAAATCCTCTCAAGTTCAGTTCTTCCTCGTTCCAAAGATACATCAGGCTAGTCATATCAGTCAAATCCAGTCAAGGAATCAGAAAAGCAACCATAAGTTCACTAAGGTCGAGTTCAAGCATCACAAGCATAAAATATTTTTCACAATGGGGCACAGGGAGACATGTTTTTCAAGAGAATCCAATTTTTTCTAAACTACACTATGAAAGCAATACATTTTTTTGGTTGCAAGTAAACTCCCTCTCCTAATGAGTGGTACAAACCTTGCAACTATCCTAGAAAGCAATTAAATCTATACTAGAAAGCGATAAACTTACCTCAAACCGCTAGCGTGCGCTTGACAAATTCCTCCCCCAAGCCAACCTTTGCAATGTCCTCAATGCAAGAGAAAGGAAGTATATCAAGCGCATAACCATCCATGGTGGAAAGAACGTAGGAGGGAGAAAGATCGGACTCATTTTCGACAATTTTTCCCTGACTGAAAACAAAAAGTGCCCAAAACACCACTTTAGAAGCCGAATTTGGCAAACTTAGGGTGGTGACCACTACATATAGTGGGTCCTTTTTAGAATGCCGTTTCCATTCAGAAAACACTACTCTTTTGTCCGATTTGTAGATGTTTCAAATTTTCTGCGAAAATCTCGTCGACTGAAATTTCTGCACAAATCGATCCGATCGGATTAGGGTCGATCGATCGGGGTGTCGGATCGCCCAATCCGATCGGATGCGTGAGGATGCAATCAAATACGAACAACTGATCTGATCGGATCAAACCCTATCCGATCGGATCAATATGTACAGATGTTTCTCCTTGCTCGTTTTCACATGTTTTCCTGCACACTTAGCAGCAATCATCAATCCCTCACACTCTCTCACCAAAAAAACCACACTACGCTACTACTAATCTAAAAACTACTCTAAAAAACAATAAACTACGGGTTGCCTCCCGCAAAGCGCTTGTTTGACGTCGTTAGCTCGACATCTTACCCAAACAACTAATCAGAAGAATTCAAAGCCCTGAGTAGCTTGTCAAATTCCCCTGCAAACATGTTATGAAGCACTACATACGGCATGGGTACAAGCACATTAATTAGCTCAAAAGGAAAGTTAGATTTACAAAACAAAAAATCAAAAGAAAAATCAAAAGAAAAAGGGAAATTAGAAGAAAGAGATGAGAATTTACAACTATCAGTCAGTTCCTCATTGGATAAAATTGACTTAACAAGATGACCATAAACATTAACTCCACTATAAATCATAGTCAATGGAGGAACCATATCCAACATTGGAAAAGAATCATGAAAGATAAGGGAGTAGGCTCAACTTTAGTAGTATCACTAAGAACCTTACTCTCAACAACAACTACTTCTTCCAAAGAATGTGTAGCCAAAAGATCTAAATTATTAGTTGATTCCTCAACTAATGATTTTTCTACTAATGGATCAACATTATCATGAATATTCATACATTCCTCCATTGTCCCACTTCGATCATCCTCATTAGAGCCAATATTATTAGGATCCTTAATCGCAAACCATCCATCATTATAATCATCATCATCGAACATATTTTGCTCAAAAGATAGCTGAAGAGAATTTAATCGTTGTTGTAAACAACGTTGACTTTCAACAATCTCACTTAATTGCAATAGATTATTTTTCATTTGCAACTGAAAACTTTTCTGACTTTCCTGAAAATCTTTCATTAAAGCCATAAGTTCTGCTATATCGTTAGATGGTTCAGGATGTAAGTTATTCATATTAGTTTGAGGAGAAGAGTTATAAGCATGCAAATATGAACCATTGTTAGGACAAAGGGATATATCATGATCATAAGTGTAGCAATTGGAACAATAAGAAGATTGAGATATATCATTGTAAGTACTATGTGTAGAGTAATTTGCTAGAGTCGGCTCGACATATAATTTCATCTCTTCATCATAGGTTTCTCTAGCATATTGCATCATCACATTGAAACCTTCTTTTATTGTTAAGAGTTCAAATTGATGATTACACTTATATTCTATCTCCAATTGTGTCATCCGTGTCGCACCCCCATATATCGCGAAACATAAGTCCATTTCACTATACGAATGGTGTGGACCAATGAAATCCCAACGCCTATCAATATAACGCCAAAACACCTCATCCTCAAATTGAGGAATATAGAAAGCTATTACAGAAATTTGAAGCATACAAAAAATTAGTCATATGTAGAAAAATAAAAAAAAAATTAATCTGGACTCAATTAATTAATAATTAATATGCCGCTTCCCCGGCAACGGCGCCAAAATTTGACATGCTTGTCGCGTACCTATCAAAAATAACCTATTAAAACTAACTAATAATGTAGCTAGTGGTAACAGGGTCGAATCCACAAGGAAGCAGCTATTAATTATTAATTAATTAAAAGCATCTAGATTAGTAAAAGAACCTTTATTTGAGTTATTTTAAGCTACAACTAATTAAAGCAATGAATTAAATAAAAATAAACTATAATAAACTAAAGTCTAGGGCTATGGTTCACTATAGCGATAATTAATAGTAAATTGGCATCAACAGTTCATAACATGGCATAATCAAACAGGATCAAAGCTCTCTCGAATCAATTGAACCATAGAACTACTCCTAACCGTATCTCTCGACCTAGGAAAGTCTCGTTCTACCTATTGATGTTGATCTTGTTCTAAGTCTCAATCGCTAGATCTAGAGAGCGATTGAGACTTGTGACTAATCAGATTAAGCAATTAAGTCGGGCCCTACGAAATTGATTAACATGAATAACAATCTAATAGGAATTTGATTAAAAGCCAAGCCATGAATTGAATCAACCAATTAATAATCAATCATAGTGCTATTGATCCCCAATCGCTCTAGAAATTAGACTACTCGCTCATAATTAAATTAAACATGATGATTGCGATTGGGAAAAACATAATCAAAGTAAAGAAAAATTAAAAGCAAAAATAAAAACCTAGAACAATTGAAAACAATAATCAAGACTCTAAAAATAATTCAAAGCAATAATCAAAGCATAAATAATTAAAAGCAATGAGAAAACAAATTAAAGAAGGAAATAATTACCAAAGAATGATTGCAATTGATGAATGAATGAATGATTTCTATTGAAAGTGCCAAAGTTAGGGTTCTTCACAATAATACGTAATTGGGGTTTTTTTCTCTCCTTGAAATTAATTATGGAATAAAAGATAATGATAGAATTAGGATTCAGAAATTTTCTAAATTAAACTAAGCTAGCTAAATTACAATCATGCCCTTCATTAAAAGCCAATTTAAAAACCGACTTATATGAAAAATCGAGCCTCGATCCGATCGGATCGGGTGTGATCCGATCGGATCGGATCCAGTTCAGGCAGCTGAATCGTCCGTCTTCTAGAGACCATATCTCGGGCTCCGATCGTCCAAATCACACATGTGACCTATCAAATCGAAGCTCTCAAAGTCTAGTTTCCAATGCAGCTGGAATCACGCCAATCCGACGAACTAAACATAAGTTATGGTCAAAAGAGTGAGCATGTATCAACTTCTTTGTGTCGCTCCACTCCTAGCTCCTTGCCACTTCTACTAAACTCCGTAGTGCTTGCAAATAAGCCCCGAAATCACTCCAAATAAATGGAAGCAACCTAAAACTTACTCAATCACTAAACAAACAACATTAGTAGCAAAGAGGGCCTTAAGAAGGCCAAAAACCATTCGATATAGCAAGAGAAATGGGAGAAAAACCATATATCAATACAATACATCAAGGGTCTCGGCTATTAGTTGAGGACCGGCGAAAGATGTTTCAGGACATCTTTAACTCCATACCCCCAGTTTATAAGGATAACTTGAAGGGGGCAGAGGAAGGGCACATAGGTGCCGTTATGACCATCCTCTTGGAGGTGTGTCGGTTGCACTCTTATTAAGTTGTCGATTTCTCTCCCTCCTTTTTTTGACTATGCGACTCTTATCTTCTCTTGCCTTGTAGTGCCTGGTCAAGGTGGACGGGGTCAGACGTTGTTCCCGAAAGGAGAGGAGGTAGACTAAGCTGAATAGGGATAAGACCCTTAGGGCAGGAGAGTATCTAAACCAGCAGGCCAATGCCATTGAAGCCAAGAATAACGAGAGCTTATCAATTTTGGATAGGAAGGTGGTCGAATGCAACCGGAGCTATCGCATTGCCCTTGCTAGAGTGGCCGAGCTCATGACTAAAAATTCCCAACTGAAGGCCGAGGACCAAGAGGCCTCTGCCAAGAAGATTGAGACCGAGGTGGCTCGGAGGGTTGAAGTTGAAAAGCAAAAGCTGGCCGCTCAGCAAAAGAAAAGGAATGAGGCAGCTGGGAAGATGACCGAAGAGCTAAAGTCGGCTAGGTCAAAGATCTCTACCCTAAAGTCCTAAGTCTAGGAAGCCAAGATAGAGGGATATAACCAAGGGTCTAACAATATGAAGGAGTTGATTGCTGAAGCTTGGAAGTACACCGACCTGGATGTACCGGCCATGTTCATGGTTGAGAGACTTACTAGGGTGGGATTGGAATAATGCTGGGAGGAAAGCGATGAACCTCTTTCTCCAGCCAGGTTTCAACACCACCTTGGACATGCCGAGGATAAACTAGATGAGACAAATGCCGCCGAGGTGAATGCCGGCGATGGTCTCGGCACTCAGGATTTGGACAACCAAGATCCTAGCAACCATAACTCAGGGGAAGGAAACCAAGCAGTAAGCAATCAACCGATAGGTGAAGTTGAACCCTCTACTGATCTCGGCCAAGTGCTCGATGGCACCACCGTGGACATAACGGTGGGCAATGATAAAACCATGACCACTATGGACGGTGCCATTGCCGCCAACGAGTAGCCTCTCCTTTCCCCCATCTTCTAGGAGTTTCATTTGGCCGGATGGCCTGTAATATTTTGGATTTGTTGGTTTGGCCGTCGTGCCATTTGAGGTTGTAACCGGCCATAAAGCCGCTGGATATTCTTACTTTTTCTTCTTCTCAGCCGGTTAGATATATGCCGGCATGCATTTCAAATATATATATATACATATATATATATATATATATACATATATATATATATATATACATATATATATATATATATATATATATATATATATATATATATATATATATATATATATATATATACATATATATATATATATATATATATATATATATATATATATATATATGAGCTGTTTTTATATATGAGCTGTTTTTGTGGTATCAATTGTCTCTTGTAGGTGATAGTAGGAAAGATGGCAAGCTTGTCAGATTCATTTTGATTGACCCAAGGCTTAGTAGGAGTGTTGGGTCAATCAACTTATAGTTGATTGCCCTCAAGCTTGCGAACCCTTCCAAAGGTTAGGCGGAATAGTAGACCTCATTCTGCTATTCTTCTGACCCTTTTTATCCTTGCTTTGAAATAGTGTCTTGCCTAATTATCTAAGCTCACCATTGTAACGACAGTATGTCAAGAAATCATCATAACGCCGGTACTTGGTGTCGYTATATCTCTTTTTTGTATGCAACATTGACTTCAGTAAGTCTGCATGTTGTTTTGGAAAAAATGAGGTACAACGTAGGCATGTGATGCTGGTACGTTGCCCTTGTAAATGCAACAAAGGCTTCACTAAATCGGCCTGTTGCTTTGGAAAAAATCAAGTACAATGTAGGCATGTGGTGCCAGTACGTTGCCCTTGTAAATGCAACAAAGACTTCATTAAGTTGGCATGTTGCTTTGGAAGAGATCAAGTACAACGTAGGCATGTGATGCCGGTACATTGCCCTTGTAAATGCAACAAAGACTTCATTAAGTCGGCATGTTGCTTTGGAAGAGATCAAYTACAATGTAGGCATGTGATGCCGGTACGTTGCCCTTGTAAATGAAACAAAGACTTCATTAAGTCGGTATGTTGCTTTGGAAGAAATCGGGTACAACGTAGGCATGTGATACCGGTACYTTGCCCTTYTTGGGATTTTTCTTATTTTCCTCCCACCACTAAATTTTTAAGGGTAATGCCCCTGGTCTCAGCCGTTTTAATTAGGCCACAAACCTAAGGGATTCAGTCTTACTGAATCGGTTTGTCTTCAAATTAGGGCTTTGCCCTAGTAAATAAAATATTAATTATCAATAATTTAATTATCAATAAAAT
>SNQN01002267.1:59308-77018 GCA_008642245.1 Bassia scoparia | reverse complement strand
TTTACAAAGGGACTTAGTTGGAGGCTTGTGTTTGAGACCTCCGTCGTGATGGGCGTGCGATCTTTGTAAAGGTAATGTTTATATATGTGTGTTGTTTACATTGAGATGAGATTGTGTTGTAATGAACATATAATGTGCCTCTATTAATTAACATGACATCTTGACATGAGTTCATGTGTGATGTCTTGTTGTTATCTTGATTTRTGATGACGTGGTGGACATATGTCCTTAAAGTATGACAGCCTGGGGTGGTTYGACTGCGGTCCATAACTGTGACACACACCTCGTGTTTAGGTAATGATGTGGTGGACATTGTCCTTAAAGTGTGACAGCCTGGAGTGTAACACCCCTTGGTGTGAACAGGAACCCACTAGTAGATATTGTCCTCTATGGGCCTAGATCGCAAGGATTTTCTTTGGTGTGGGCTTGTTACCCACCCAAAAAGCCTCTACCAGGTTGAGGTATCATAGGGAACTAGGGTTCCATCCCACWTCGGAAGTTGAGTTGAACGAAGTCTACTATATAGAGTAGATTGATACCTCAACCTAGTAGAGGCCTTTTGGGTGGGACAAGCCCATATACCAAAGCAAATCGTTGAGGGCTAGGCCTAGAGAGGACAACATCTACTAGTGGGCTCGTCCAACTAGGGGTGTTATAGATGGTATCAGAGCRAGGGCCATTCCGGTGTCCTGTCGTGCCTTCGAGGACGCAAGCTCCCTTTCAAGGGTGGGTGACAAGGAACTAGAGTTCCACCCCACATCGGAAGTTGAGGAGAACGAAGTCTACTATATAGAGTACATTGATACCTCAACCTAGTAGAGGTCTTTTGGGTGGGACGAGCCCACACCAAAAGCAAATCCTTGCGGGCTAGGCCCAAAGAGGATAATTTCTACTAGTGGGCTCCTGTTCACACCAAGGGGGGTGTTACATGGAGAGGTTGGACTGCGGTCCTTAACTATAACACACGCCACATGTTCAGTTGATAATATGGTGGATATGTTTCCTGAAAGTGCGACAGCCTAGTCGTGGTTGGACTGCGATTCTTAACCGTGAACACGCCATATATGTGACCGATGTTATGGTGGTTATATTGTCCTTAATGTGTGAAACCCTAGTGGGGGTTACACTGTGGTCCTTAATTGTGACACACGCCATGTGTTTGGTGTTATGTGGTGGATGTTTTTTCTTAAAGAGTGACAGCCTGATGAGGTTGGACATAGGTCCTTAACTGTGACACACGCCATGTGTTCAAGGATGGTGGATGTTTTTCCTTAATGTGTGACAACCTAGTTGTGGTTGAAAATTGTTCGTAACTGTGACACACGCCAGATGTTCATTTTGRTGTGGTGAGCCATGTTCTTAAAGTATGATAGCCTAGTTGTGGTTGGATCGTTGATCCTTAACTGTGATACGCTATATGTGATCAACTGGATGGTGAGCTTAGCTTATAATGTTGGTACAACCCGGGGAGCATGGACGTTGTCCTTAACTATTGAACGCCAGCCATCAGAAAATGATGTTGAGGTGGAGCCTATTGGTTCTTAATGTCTTGTTAGGCACCTATGTGAGTGTGGAGCTTTGGCAACTCCTATTTGAAGGTGTATGATACTTCAAGTGATCTCACTATCTCACTAAAATCCCAAGGTTGGGTTGGCTAGTGTGTGTTGGTTTCGCCACATTAAAAATGATCGTGGATATTTCTTCAAGGCACATCATATATACAAAAAAAAACTAGAAACACCTTATTAAAGAGTATTGAAGCATCTCGAGTGTATCCAAACCTCAAGTTCAGGTGTACTTCTTATGGGCGTTGTCGTTATGTCGTTATGTACCTTGGGAGGTTTCCATCATTGACTCATTACATCCGTTACAAATCACAAGAGTTGGTGTTAGGCGGAAATCTGCTTTTCTAAGCAGTATTTCATACTACGACACGAACAATGGTAATTGTATCTAACTATTCTATTATTAATTCCTGATTTGTATTGGTTATTACACATTTTAACATATTCCTACATAGATGTCTAGAATATTGTATCTCAATGGCAGACCCTTACTACAAAGTATTAACTTAACGTTTTTGCCATTTATTAGCGATCACAAAAGCTTACTGCCTAGCGTACCTTAAAGTACCCTAAACTTTCATAGGTTAGGATTAGTTGCATTTTTAATATTAGATTATGTAAAACACTTAGAGTTTCTAGCATTGAAACTTAGCCAACAGGAAATTGACACCGGTAAAATATTATTCTCAGATAGAAAGGAGACACTTATGTTGGAAACACTTCAGAAGTTGCTAATCCATTGTACAACCCTTAAGAAGGTTTTTTAAGATTAATAGTTATATGTTGTTTTTGAAAAAATAATATGATCAAAGTATGACCTTGATTGAGCCTTGGATTTGACTTTCTGTTTTGCCTTGGTTCGGGTTCTTCAATTTTCCTGTTATGAAAGAGGAATTAAATGTTGCTCCTCGGCGGGTTTGTGCTTGTAGAGGAGCGTCTTGATTTGTTTTGCAAAGCCCCTCGGCCTAAAGAATTGGATAGGCGCGGAAATCTGCAGCTTCCACTCGGTCGGCATTTTCCGTGTTCGAAGAAGTAAATTTTCTCGTCCGACTGTCTTTTTTTTTGAATCTGTTTGTGTGTATGTCCTTGTGCTGGTGGTGGGTGGTTAATTCCTGCTTTCCTCTCCTTTTCTTACTGTTAAAATTGGCCTCCCCGAAGGGAATAAACAAACTTTTGCAGGCCAAGGCCGAAACTAAGGTGAAGAAAGAGCGTCACGCCGAATCATTTCTCGTTTTGCCCTTGGCTAACCCCGGGATCACCAGATGGGTTGACCCTTGGATTGGAGAGCCACGACCAGAGGCAATTAGTGCAGTCACACCCGACAGTGAAGGAGGGAGCATACCATGCTTGGAAGAAGATTGTTTCCATAAGTTCGGATAACCCGGACATAAACAGATCGCCGAACTCTGTACAGAGTGATGAAGAGACGGGTATTGGTTGAGGCTACCCGAAATTTGATGATAGAATTACCCACCCCCATAAACTCAAATCATACATGCGGGATGGAATCCGAGAAATATTATCATATGTTTTCCTACAATTACAAACGAACAGTAATAATTGTCTTACATCTTTCTGCTAACACTATTTCGAACTTCTCTATTTCACAAACATTCTATGACTTACAGAAAAGGAAAATTAAAGTAAAAAAAACCTAGCCAAAACAGGATTGAGTTTTGCTCATTACATATTGGTTATCTCGCTCTGGAATTTTCTGTCAAACTTCATATTTTTATCGCGTTTTTTCTGTCACAACTTTCAGTTTTTAACCTATCAAATACCTCTCATTCCATTGATGCCAGCCCATTTATTCGCTCTGATGATGATTATGTTCAAATTTATCTAAAGTTTAATTCTTAAGTATTTTGCATTTTGTATGGTGATGACCATTTGCACTTCCATAGCCATAATGCTTTGCCCCCTTTTTAAGCCTGTATTTCCTCTATCCTTCTAATTGCTTCGCTCCATAAGTACCAAAACATAGCTCCGCGAACTAGGATCTGTGCTGGTACAATAGCCCCTAACCGCACGTAGTTGTATCACCCTGTTCAAAGTGAATTCGCGGAGGATGCTACTTCTGGTCATTACTCGCTTCTTTTTTCATCCTCAATGCTATCGAACCCATTGGATGACATCTTGCCTCCCTTTCCCTTGAGCCACTGAAGCTGATTGAAACGGAAACTATTTCCCAAGTATGGTATTTTCTGAACATGATTGACCCGAGCTCTAGCAGAATGTTACTACGTCTCCTCTTTGGAAGAGGACCCTATCTGTTGAGCTGTGTCACAATGTTGATTCGAGTTAGTCTTCTGAAACGCAAACATAGTAGTCCAAACATTCACTATTGTCCTCTGTGCGTACCATTTGTAGAGCCGTAATCAGCAAGGAGTATTTCTGTAGTTTGCCATTTCGAGAAACAATGTTGCAGACTTTTAGGTTCCCGGGAAGCTCGTAGTCAGAACCGCGGCATACCAGGTACGCATCCTGGCCAGCTAGCCTACACACCTTTTGAACTTACACTGTTATTAGTCTTGTTGCCCCTAGTTCTCATGGCGTGGCTATTCCGCGGTCTCCCTCGATCAAAAAAACCACATTCGAACACACATCATCAAATTCTCATGATGAATCATCTGTGGTTTTATACCATTCCCGGAGTTTAGTCATAGTCAGAAAAATGTCTGTAATAATAGATCGTGATATTGAATTTTATACGATTTTCAAGAGAAAGATTACGAAAGGAACAATACATTATATTCATACGATCACCATACGTAAGAACATACAAACAGCTCTCTAGGATTACTCTGAAACCAACAAGCTATCTCCTTCCTATTTCGGTATAATGTGGTAAGCCAATTGGTCAGATGTTCTGCACATATGCGAGCTTCCCTAAATTCCCTGGATCTCGCCGATTCAAACTCATCCTCCACCGAAAACCTTATTTCCCATTCCCTTATTCCTCTTCACCCACACAAGACACGCCGTAGCCATGACAGCCTTGTAGGCCGACCTAGACTTCCGTTCCCCAGCACCTCAGCAGTCTTTCATCAAATTCAGCCAAACCGAACTTACCCTTATCAATAATCATAAGTATAGATCACCCATTGCATGTTTCCCTTGAACCCTTTCTTACTCCCAGACTGCTCCCACCTCCTAGCTCATTAAAGCGACGAATTCAAGTACTGCCCGACTTGTCTCGAGCTCGCTCACCGTTAACACTTTCTCTCCACTCAACCTCCACCAACATTTTGCCTTCGAGTGCTTCCCCACTAAGACTAGGAGTAGGGACCACTCCTGGAACCCCCTACACTTACCTTCCACCACATTTTCCTCCTGTCCCTTTGAAAGGCGATGCCTTTAGTCTCGTGATCGATTGTATTCTAGGCTTCTTATGGTGATAATATCATAGTATTGAGACATACACACAACAATCCCCACCATTAATGCATTGAAGATTTATTATTACCACCTTTTTCCTCCATCGTTCTTGCACGCCTTTTAATTCACCATTCCCACAGAGAGCTTATTTGTCCTTTGAACGCGTTCACCCCGAACTTCTCCATGCTCACCTGGACTTACCCTCTCCAAATGTTTCCCCGACATGTTCAAACTCGGTAACGATCCCTGGCAATCTCTGTATAGCCCCGAAACATGTTCTTTCTAAAGAAGTCTGTCAAAACCCCTGTATCTTACCTTTAAAGACTTCAGGTAATTTCCTTGTAAAACTCGTTATCTGACAACCAAATCGCCGTTTAAGCCTGTAGTTGGCGAAAAAAACAGCTAGGATTTCCCTAAAATCTGTTATCCTAACAAAAGTGCTCTCAAACCCTCAACATATTGAAAGAGGCCCCAATGCACCAGAAAAGAGTTGTTAGAAAGACTGAGAGTCTTCAATTTCTTATCTTGCTAATGAATTGACACAACTACCGCCCGAAGACCCATCTTTTCAAATCAAACGTAAATATCACAGTTTTAATCTTATAACAGATACACCTCTCCATTTGTCCCTGCATGTTCGAACAGGCCTCCAACTCTCTAAAATCTTCCCGGCCAACAACGATTTCTTTACGCCAACAGACTCTGCCTCGTCAGCGAACATGACCGAGGAGCGAAATGAAGAGCAAGAGAGGAGAGAACCAAACAGCTGACATTTAAAGTTTTTTTTTTTTTTTTTTTTTTGTGGTTTTGTATCTTTGGCTGCTGTGAAGAGAAAAAGGAGGAAAATGAGGGAATTGAAAGATTGAGATTTTTCTGCTCATTATGAAGAGATTATTCTCCTTTTTTTTTTTTTTTTTTTTTGGATGGTTGAAAAAATTGAAGTTTTGTTCTTGGTGATTTAATTGATAAAAGGGTTATTGAGTTTTGTAATGGTCATGTTCGTTTCTGTTTCTGTGATATTGTCGGAAGAAAATTCAGTTACTCCCATTAAAGTTGATTGCTAAGAATAGGTTAACAAAACAAAGATAGAGATTAAAAATCCTTAGATTGATTACATTCAGAGAAATTTAGGAAGATTGTGATTACACAACCCTTTAAAGACAAATCTTTTCATTTACTGCTAAAACCCAAAATTCATGTTGACAACATTTTAGCAGAAAATATAGGCTTGAAGATTGTGACTTACCCCCAAATCATATTTACATGCCTCATAACTGCCATGAGGTTATAGGTTTACTGTCCAGACTCATTTGAACGGCAGTTGACAATGACTGTTTCGTCGTGATCTGCAGGTCTCGGTCTGGACTGTACATCGAATGACTCAGGCTGCACCTGTTCAATTTTCAACCCAAGCCGGCCTTACCCTTGTGTGATGTGTCAGACTTAATGAATGGTATGACCCAAGATTGAGCCCGTGACAAGCCTAACCCGTATTTTAGCGAATTGGTGTGCTTTTCTCACGCATTCACGCCCATTGCTTCAAGTAACATAATTGCATGTAGTTGTGTGTTTGTGATAAGCCATGTTGGATACGCGAGTGCAGTGTTGGGTTCTTCAAATGCAGCTAGAGTGCTAGACCCTTAAATCGACACAATACAGTTAAATTTAGTAGATGAACTTTATTTCTCGACTATTTTCAAGTTAAAAGGATTGATCTTAAGATTTAAAATCTATACATATTATTATTATTATAAGTATACGAATTTGACAAACTTATAATATACTTCGTTCATGTACCAATCTGGTAAACTATTTAAAACATCAAAATTTTGCGAGTACAAAAATCGTAGCAAATGATACAGATGCATCAAGTCGGGATGTCAGGTTATTTGTCAGTTTTTCTCCAAAACAACATCGCTTGCTCTGCCTAATCCGATCGAAGCCCAATGTTCAATCAGTTGCATGTGAAGCCTGCACCAAAACAAACCAAATGAATACCTGTATTAAAT
Source organism: Bassia scoparia (assembly GCA_008642245.1). NCBI lineage: Eukaryota > Viridiplantae > Streptophyta > Magnoliopsida > Caryophyllales > Amaranthaceae > Bassia > Bassia scoparia. The sequence continues at coordinate 70,066 of SNQN01002267.1, read as the reverse complement.
TTCTGAAAACAACATAACATGGTCTCCTACTCTACCTCTTTTACACTATACAAAAATACTGTAAAGAAAAGGATGAAATTGACTCAGGTTTAGATAACGAAGTATTGCATGGTGTAGTAATACGCGAGAGTTGATCAGCAAACTTTAATTCACTTGTATACTAAATGATAGAACACTGAAAATCCAGTATCATTCAATCATTCCTTGAAACTCATTGCAAAAGTTATATTGAAAACATGTTTTCAAACGTGAGAACTGAGACTGATATCCAATTATCATATTTCAGTTGTGACTGTGAGTCGAATGTAAGTATCCGATTCGAAGCTATTTCGATGCTGTAGAATGTATGAGGATGTCATTACTGAATATATTGTATGACCGTGCATCAGCAACGCGCTTGAACTTCGTCCAGACGTCACTTCCCGGATTGCTGTAAACAACTGAAACATAGCCAAACAAGAATGCCAGCCATTAGCAACCCCATTTCTTATCTTCCTGGTCTCAGAACCATGACAGCTCCAGGAACCCTCTCCCCCACAGACATGAAACTCAAACCACAAGACCACCGGACGTAACACAAACATCAGGCTTCGGTTGCTTTGTCGGGGATGAGGCTTAGGCTCTACTTGATCTCGACTAGACACCCACGGTGTGAGATGTCTCCCCCTCCCTATCCCTTCAACTTCCACCCCATTAAGCGCTTATCTCGAGTTGCACCACAAATCTAGGGCTATTGGGTCCTGAGCCAAGTATAAGGACCCGCCAGCACCCCAACAGCCTCCGTACCCATAAAATCGAAAGTCCCGCATTTTAACGCCTATGGATGCTCGAGCCATCTTCGATCAGGATGCTTGCTACTGCCAGCATTGCCCACCTTGCTGTGCATTACTCTCCTGTGCAAACCATCTTAGTGTCTCGGTCTTGACCCTGCCATTTAATATATATAGTATTAATATATTAGCTTGTTTGAAGAATCTTACACTGACCCCGCTAACATGAATCAAAAAGTGATTTATTCCGAGAAATCTTATATTGATTATATCATCAATGATCTATGCGAATTTACCAAGGATATAAGTACAACATTTAAATATCATACTCCCTTAGTAAGTCAGTCCAAAATCAATAATACATGCTACATTACTGTCTCCGTTCTTTCAGTACAACAAAGTGGGGGGCGCGGTTTATTTGTGAACATTAATTTCTATTTTTGTTACAACTAACAAAAAACGTTACTAGACAAGTAGTACGTACGATCTATGATAAAACAACAACATACCTAATCCAAGCGGTTCGAACCCAACAAGTCACCAGGAGACTACAATCAATAAACAACAATAAATTAAATTAACAAAAAATATGCACTAACACATTAATCCATTGTAGATAAACCCATACTCGTAGAGTCCCACTAAGTCGGGGTCGCTAATACTCGTAAAGTTTTACCTGCCAATCCCAACCACTGGGAACGCTTGGTGCCTTAGAACCACAAAGTCCTTATTTCAGGAGAAGTGGCTCACAAACATGTCGAACTCACTCCTCCTTTGCGTGCATTCTAATACTTACTTACTTTTCAACCATGCATTTCTTCCACTTGAGTTTGAGCATAATGCCCTGGAATAAATTCTCCTGTTTTTCAATCAAATAAAGTTATTTATTATTATATTATGGTCTATCTATATAGGAATTAACTGCTTAGTAGAATGATGTTTTATAAGAAAAGTCTCTCAATCAAACAATATGAAAAAAAATAACTCATTCAAAATTCGATCACCTTATTTTTGGAAAGTTTGATTGAAAAGTGAAATTGAAGACAGCAACAGCAAAAAGCCATGTTTGGTTGTTGTTTTTTGAAATGGGTGTAAAATTAATTCCCACATAAAGCCAAGAAAACTAACTATAATTAGTTTGAGGGTTGATTGAGCTGTTTCTATACATACTAGCCTTATCTACATAGTGATGCTGAATTGAGGATGAATAATAGCATTCAAAATTTTACATGTAGAAAAAATATAATTGCCTTAGCTTATCCCAAGCTCCATTACTAATTTGCCGATGTTCGGGCTTTTTTTTTGGTGTACCACCCCGTTCGGCGCTTTGGACTAATCCGGATTCGGATGATCATTTTATGGGTAATTGAGGTGTAGGTTGAGTTTCTCTCTCATAATGTTGTTGCGGGACGTACTCGGTTTCGATCACTTCTCTAATCCTATCCATTCTTGTGTTGCAACTGATCAGCACACACCAACATCAATTGGTATGTTGGGCCATTTAAAACAAATTGTTAATCAGTTGATTCATTAATTAATTAAAGTATTTAAATATTTTGGACACTTTTGTGGGAATAGGGGAAAATTGAAAAATGAGTTTCTGATATTTTTAGACACTTTTTATATTCATTCCTTATACCTTTTAACTTGTACTCCTTGTAAAAAAAATAATTTTAAAAAATAATTAAGCTAAATTACAAGCGAGTTGGAGCCAACTCGAGCCTACTCACGAGCCCCAAAAATTTTAGAATTACTGTCTAATTAAGACTTAAGGCACCGTGAGTAGTGGGTGAGAATATAAAGGTTAGAAGACTTAAATGAGGCAAAGGATCAAAAATGACTTGGTGAAAAAGAGTTAGAAAGATCTGAAGTAGGATTGATTTTTGCAAGATATGGGCTCCAATCAGTATGGGCTGCGAGGGGAAAATCTATGTGAATGACTGTGATATGACTCACTTTTGATCATATTAGGCTAACCCCATTATGAAACTAATTAAGGCTGTGATTGATAGTGCATACTGAGATTATTTTAAGTATCGAATTAGAGAGATTGTAGAATTGGAGATATAATTTGGAACTTATGTTGGCTAATCACTATTACTTGCCATAGGTAAATTGTATTGTAAGTTCAAACAATGTATGAATATTCTGGAAATTCTTTATTAATATAATTTTTTAATTCAAACTCAAAAACATTATATAAAATAACAATGATAAACATACGAAGATTTTTTTTAAAAAAATAGTAATTTAATAGTAAATAACATTCAAGGGTTAATAATTCGCATCAGCAATGTGGAATTTTAAAGCCACTTTCTTTTGGACTACTAATCATCCTCCCAAAAGTGAAATGGATGAGTGTTCAAGTCTAACCCTATTGGTGCGTGCCAAATCCGATGATTCATTTTACTCAACAACATTTATTGTGCCCGCATTTAGTCCCAAAAAGTTTACACCGCAAACGGATTCTGGAAACTCGACCATCATCGTGCTTAAAAACCATCGCTCGCTAGTCATGTAAAAGGCCAGTATGCCAGCTGCAAATGTGTGTTGGTGCCTGAGTTTCCTCCTGTATTGTAGCCAAATTTCGACAGCATTATCCTGTCAGTAACCGGATCACAGAATATATCCGAGAGATCCCTATCGACACGGAGGTGCAGCGACTCCAAAACCTTTAATCCGATACTGAACCTTCATTATCACCATGTGTGGAGACTACGGGTTGAGTACTTCTGACGTAAATAAATCCTTCAACCGCTAAAACTAACAAATCTAGTTATTAAAGGCATCTAATTATTTCCACCCTATTACGTCCGACCGAAATTATATAAGTCGTGTGCACCGTGAACAGATTCGACATGGAAATCGGAATTCTTGGGGAGAGTATGCATGACTATACAGTCAGTGATTACAGCAAATGATAACAACAAAATTGCACCCTCAGACACAACTCTATGATCCCAACCTTTTGGTTACTGGAATACCCCAAAACTTGTTTATCATTCATGCCTCGCTATCCTGTACCCATAATTACGATTGTCTTACGTATAGTATAGTATTCGCTGCCAAATATATTTAAAACATGCCTCTGTGTATTGCAATATGTTAATTTTACAACAACAATAATAATATATAATAAATAAAATTACTTGTAATATTTTTTTATTCCGTCTTGAGCTCAATTAAGTATTATAGCCTTGGTTATAAGTACAAAACGATTGCTGTAAATAGTCAGTCTCAATTTCCAATAAATCTATCTTATTTAAAAGATAACTACATAAAGATATATTATCTTAATAATAATTAAGATAATGTAATAATTTTCATTATGTATGTATGATAATAAGATTAAATTCTTGGATATAAAATCTTGCGTTTTTAATAAACTTATAATTGTAAAGTAAAGACATACTGTATAATGAGAAAAGTCTTGGTTTTAACATTTATAATTTAGGTGTACACAACCGATTGCTGTACATTAAGCAAAAAAAGAACTGATCTTTTTTTGTTGTACGTGTTGCAAAAACTGACTATCCATTACTGCCAATAATAACTGCCAGAATCTGAGTAAGAAATTAAAGTACATCTTTCATAGCTCTAAATATGCATAATAGAATTCCAAGTTACACTGATATGAGTCAAAAGTGATGTAAATTTTATTTGAAGTTACACTCCTTTCATATGTAGTTAAAGTGATCAGTTAAAAAGGTAACTTAAGGCAATTAACAACCATAAACTTTATCAATTCTATATATCAAAGACTCCATTTTACAATAAATTATTTTAAGACGTGTGCACACAATAGTTTTTTGTGGAAAATAAAAAGGATTTTCTGTTTGAACTAAGAATTGTAGATTGTGCACCAATCGCCTAACGTTAGTTATTTTTCTTTTATTTATTATTTTTTAAATTCAAACCTCTAAAATATTCTCACATTATCGATCGAAGATCTTCCTTTGTCAACTCAACCTACGGATCTAGCCTATCTTCTGTCACCCCTAAAAATGATTCAAACCGTTAATTATCTATCCTTAATTATTAAAAATCAAATACCCAAAAACTATATCCAGCTTGTGATAACTTCTTTTCTTTTGTATTCATAAATCTATGGGGTTCACAATACTACTATACTGCGCGCCCGAGCTAAGCAAATCTAGATCAGTCTCGTGTCTGTGTGCAGACCTTTTTTCCTTCAAGGAAATAGAATATATTAAAGATTAAAAAAATAGAAACAAAATTATCCTTTCAACATAACTGCAAATAAATATATAAAAACACTTAAACATAGAACAAATAGTTTATCTAAATATATAAAGATGATTAAAGACTGGTATAAACGATCTATGTTGGCACGATCTAAACTACTTAAATTAATAAATATACTAAAGCAATCTTCCACCCCTCCAATATTTTCCCTCCCAAATTTCTCTTTCCATCCCACTATTAATTATATTATATTTATTATTATCATATTGCATTAAAATTATGAAAAAAACATTCTAATTAAAGTTTAAATAATTGTATCTTTGGATAAAACTTAAACATTATTAATTGATATACATAATATAATTAATTCTATTTATTGTTCACGAGAATAAAACATAATTATTATGAAATAGATCGCCACACTTAAACCAAAAAAAACAATATTTTTATCGTGCCAAGTTGTACATATTTTTGTTAGTTTTATATATAGAAAGTCGGCATTTGCTCGGGTATTATCTATTATATATAAATCAAACATCCCCAAAAATAGTGTCACGAATTAGAGACGTTGAATGTAAGGGACATGTTATTTTTGCCCTCCCAAAGATATCACTCTCATAATAATTAAAATTTAACAATAAATAAATTCTAAATAACCTAAAATAAAAAAACCAGTATAAAATTAAAAATGGTAATCGAGAATACACTTAATAACATTTAGATCCTAAAAGATAATTCAGTATACAACTTTCTCAAGATCAAAACGAAATATATCTATCCTATTCTTTATAAAAAATACAAACAAATAAATAAGACCAAATATAAAAACACTAAAAATAAAACCGGAAAAGTATTGTGCGTATCCAACATAACATAACAAATAATAAAAACAGTAAATAAAAAAGACTATATCTCTCGATAAAAATTAAATAAACTACTTCGACAAAAAAGCCAGCTCTTACAAATAAAAATGGAACAATATGCTAAATAACCTTAATAACATGCGTAAAATTTAAAAACAAACAATAAAAAGAATATATTCTTATCCAATTTTTTAAAAAAAATAAATTACATCTAAAAATATAAAAACAATTAAAATAAAAATGGAAAATAACCACTTATAAATATAGATTTAAAAACAATAATAAAAAATAATAATCTTGCATAAAATAAAAAAAGAAATACCTGAAAAAATTAAATAGAGCTGGTGCTAGATGTAAACCCCACCAACCAAACACGTTTATATACAGTTGAATGGGTCATGAATTTGTACATATTATTGATGAACATTTTAATAATATAGCATAAAAACAACTATGCACGCACCTATTAAACAATCATTGCGATTTTAACTTACCTTGTAGGTCTCATTAAATGACTTTGTCGTCACATACATCGATCACACACTTATTTTTGCCATTAAAAAAAATAGTTTGTTAGAAACCAACAAGAGCTCGAAAAAGTACATTCAAAATGATATAATTCCATTTTTTCCTTTCACTATTTAAGTTTCACATTCTCCTCAATTTAAATTATAATTCAAGCTCTGTAGATAAAAAGATTACGTGAGATTAGTGGGTTTAATTAATTAACAAAACTTTCACGGGTTGTTGATCCTCTAGACTGTTGTAAATTACGTGAGTTGGGGGGTTCAACAAAAATATGGAACCATGTGTAATTGCAAATCATCCCATTTGACTAAAAAAGCATTGTTACTTCTCGCGAATATAAAAAATAAAAAGAAAATATATTTGTAAACACTTAGTCGAAAACTCTCCCTTTCACAACTCCCCCGATCAACTCTACCCCTTTACAACTCTAGAGAGATGCTCAAAATCACAACTTCACAGTAGATGCTATAATAGTTAAACTAATTGATCATTGCAAACATATTATACGTGTTCGAGTATTTGCGGAACGTTATCCTGCAGAGTATCATCAACAAAATGGCACGCCATATAAATACTCTATGACAATATATATGTACTTGTGAAATATAAAATAAAATCCAAGGGTAATAGCCATTGACATGATTAACCAACAATCTACATGATTCCTAGTATCATTGTACTCCAAAATCAATGACAATAGATATGTATCCGTTTAAAGAAATAAAAAAACATGCAATTCTTGTTTACATTCTGGAAAAGTATTGTGCAAAACTAATATTAAATTGTTTCTTGAAAGCGTGCCACCGAATATTATAAATGTGAATTGATTTATCAATTATTTTTGTCTAGTTATTTTAAGAAAAATACATTGTATGAGTCTTTTCACAATAGGTTTTTATTTTGAGCAACCTTATAACAAAAAACAAAAAAAAATAATATGCAGGCAGGCGTCTAATTAGCCATGAAAAAATAAAATTATTTGACCTGTTCTGCATTTTTTTTTTCAACCGCCCCTATTATTGGTACAAATCGCGCTTGGTCATCCACTACTAAAGAGTTGTATACGATGGTATTAGTGTGCAGTCAACTGTAGTCAAAAATTAATGAGAAAATTCTTTGTTGTTTATCAAATTAATCAAAGTGAATTATCAATTTAAAGAATCAACAATAACACAATGAACATTACTTGAAGGTAAAGAATTTAATCTCTAGGTTGCAGTATATTGGCCTAAGGTCGGATGAGGATATATAATTAATTTGCGCTATTGTCAAAAAATCCTATAGTCCCTACCTAGGCATTGAGGCCCTTCAATCCATAATAGAAGAAAACATAAGAGTCCAAGTCAAAGATACTGCACATATTCAATCTATTCGCGCTTCTATACACAATATTTATTGTAGAGGAATATAGATATTATATATCTTCTTTCATGTGATCAGTTCTATAGAATTAATGTTATTGTTGATTATTACAAATCTATTTAATAAGTGATTCGGGTTTAATAGTAGTAGCTCAATTCCACATTGTTTTAAAGTTTACAGTTCAATCCCATATTTAAACACAAATCTAGTCATCTCCCTTGTACTATAAATATGTACCTCGATACAAATTCTATATATGGTGACCCTCGGTTCAAAATCCAACACCGAGTAGACAGTGAATAGTATAATTTAATTCGCAAGCTCCAGACCTCAGTACTTTTATTATAAATAGCCACAACAGCTATTGCCGTTCGAGAATTGAGTTTTTCCACGTGGTTGGCTTCTTAGTACTTTACGAAGAAAAAGCCCAACACTTAGAGCCACCTTTCTAGACCCACCTTGTTTTCATCCACGAGCCCACTTCATCACCTGAATTTTAAATCACAGATCAAGACCACGACAATACTGCATAGGCACACAAGCCCAACCCCCAAACCCATCACACCATCGAAAATTCGAACGACACAACCTGAGCCCTAACAACCCTGCTTTGAGCTAGTGCGTAATCGCCCAAACCAGCATGAACATGCGAATACCCTACCACTCACATTTTCCGCAAAGCCACTTACCCATTCCATTACATCTCTCTTTTTGCAATCATTCTTCTTTGGTAAGTCGTTGCGATGTGTTTTTTAATCTTTCCCCGCACCATAGTTTTTTTTAGTGAAATCCTCTCCTTTCTTCTGCCTCCAATTTTGGAATTTGTTTAGCGTGGCTTTCGTGTATTTTGCAGCTTTATTTCGACGTGGGCCCTATAATGGCTGTGGTGAGTGATGGTTTGACTGGATTATTTCGTGGTCTGGTGGGGAGAATGGATCCAAGAGTGGCTGATCGGTGTGCCGTGGCTCGGATAGGATATGTAGGTGAGCGGTTTATTGTAGCTGGTGTTTGGGTTGTGATGGGTTAAAGTATTAAGTCCACCACTTCACCCCACACACAAATACTACCCAAACAATAGTCCATGTGCTCTAACACTAAGTCATTACGCCTATTTTTACCTTCACATTAAGCAGTAAAAGGTTGAGAAAATTATTCTATGTGACTCATACTAATCATATCAAAGTGCTCTAAAATTTTGTGTGTGTCTAGCACATAAAACTTTTCAACACCACAAATCAAGAACTATTTTTTTGTGGAAATAGTCTCAGATACACTACCTCTTCAATAACAGTTTGAGACTTGTCAGCAACATTTTTTACAACAAAGAAATTTAGAAGATTTCAACACAATTTTGACAACAAAAAGAAATGGTGTGAGGAATTTAGCACTAGATCGTAGTTTTGAATGTTAGGACTTCAACACATTTTCTTACACCAAAATATGTCTTGATGATTTTCAAAACTTTTTATGTTAGACTTTCAACACATTCTACTCCATGAATTTGAAATACTTCTCCAACTCCGTATACACTTTTATTTCATGTTCCATATGTCTGATATGACAACTGGTCTATGTTTATATTAACAAGATAGTGACATCCATCACCAATTTTCATTGCGTCATCATCTTTTAATAGACCTAACTAATCTAATACAGCACTATATAACCAAATAAATGATAGTAGAAGACTCATAGATAACTCCCCTAGAACATATAGATATAAACCCAAAGAAACGTAATACTAACAAATATCTACGAAATCTTATATTTATTTACGAAATTAATATATTCACTCAATACACCACAATTCAATACGTAATAAGATCATAGACCAAGAAATTGTGCCTAGAGTTACATATTACGATCAAACAATCTTTCACCATTAAAAATTGGTAGTCTCACAAGGTCAAGAGTTTTCTTAGTAGGAACATTTCTAAAGTCTCTGGAGGACGGGGAAAGTAAACCAAGACTGGATTTGTTTGTCATAACGACTGTCACGAGCTCATTCAGAGTCTACCCAGATTTTTTGGTAAGCCCATCTCCATTCCCAACATTATTCCTCATTCATCCCACCAGAAGCGATCTATTCGACATACCCCTTGTTAAAAATTATATAAAAGTCAAAATTTGTAAATTTGAAATGTAAATCACATTATAATCACACCCTCAAATGTATATATTTTAAAGGGAGAAAGGTGCAAAACACAACACGACCAACGAGAGTTTGTAGCGTTTCTTCCAAAGCCAAAGGTGCAATTAGATGTAAGCCCCACCCGTATGAGATTCGGCGAAGTTTCCATTAAGTGTCCCAACAGGCCACACAAGGTTAAAATTATGGCGCCCATTTGTAGCGTGCCTTGGTTTTACTGATTCTGATGTCACGCCCTAGGACCAAGCTAGTAGGCCTCAGGTCCCCGAACCAGCAGCAACAGGAAACAGTAAGCCGTTATTTGTAAGAGCCTGGCCAACATCACCCGGACTTCCTTCCGAGACAGAAGCAGGTTCAAGGTTAGGCACAGTTATCATAAAGGTTCAGGGAGGTAATCTGAGCATCTAGGTATTACTATACGGCCTTCCAAGCCAGATTTGATTGCAAGGCTGGGTTGTCGTAGCATCAAGGGGAGTGACCCCATACCACCGCTAAAGTATGAAAGTGAAAGGTGGAGTGATACTATACATGTCGCTCTAGTGAAGATTTTCCCCAAACACAGTAGCAACAAGGACTCCTAGTGACCGCCCTCAATGATTCAGCCTGAGTCGTTCAGATGCAACATAACCATGCCGGAGAGATGTAGACGGCTAAGATAGCGCCCAACGCCAACATATAAAGTGTGGTGCGAAAAGTGAGGGAAACTTTTTTATTCCTCAAATAAACAAGATGGAATTCAGCCGAACCATCTCCCTTATTGGAAATGAGAAGAAATAAGAAACAAAAGAGGATTGCAAGCAACCAACAATAATACCGATAAATCAGATCACATACAGTACGACACCCTCTCACAACAATTACACTCAAGACCCAATGAGTA
>SNQN01002267.1:41980-59283 GCA_008642245.1 Bassia scoparia | reverse complement strand
ACCGTCCGATCAAATGGTCTCCTTCCCGGTGTCAATGTGGAGGATGAGTTAATTAAGGGTGGGTGGACTGGAAGCGCTTTTTTTGCGCTTGCTGCTTTCTAGGACCCGTTGTATGAAATMGGTAAAATTCTAGTCCTCGAAGCTGTGAGGAATACATTTCTCCAATGCCGGCAGAAGATGTACTCCATRAGCAACCTGGCCTGTACAGAGGCAAGCCAACAGGGCTAGGCAGGTTGTGTTGCACACTGCCTCTTGGCTTAATGTGCTGATGGCAGAAGAAAAGAAGCCAAAGCTTGAGTTGCAGCATCATCTGTTYGAGGTATGTTTAATATCAATTTCTYCGTGTTTTTTTAATTTTTGGTTTAGTCATGTCTGTTATAGTGTGGTTTCATCATCGACCTTGGCATGTGTGTTTGCAGGTGATCAAATGTTCGACGCTGTCGACGAAGACAATTGAGAGGGATAGGGAGGAGATCCTTCYGCTGMAGAAAAAGTCTSCGATCTGGTGGTGGACCTTTCAAAGCAATGACAYGTTGCTTAAGAGTTGTACTAGGAGAGGCTTACTGAAAGAAATCGGACGAACACGTACATGGAGTAAATAAAGAAAGATATGGCCMATGACAAGGCCTAATGGACTGTTCTGCATCTGGAGTACAAGCAACTGAAGGAGAAGATGAACAATGACTTGGATGCTTGCCGCAGGTTCGACGAGATCTTCGCCGAAGAATGCAAGACGACTATTAAGGAGTACAAGAGTTAGTTCACTCGGGCTCAAAAGAAGGTGGTGAGTCTGAGCAAATGGATGACCAAGATGATGTGGAACCATCGTCGGACCYCTAATAGGTAGGAGAGAGAGAACCAACTGCTGATCTCCCAAATGAAGGGGCTTTACAATGAGCTGGTCGAAGGCCATGCACGAGAAGAGGAGTTAAAAGAACAGGTGCATGAGTTGTCAAAAGATGTTGCTGCGGCGGAGGACAAGGGCTAWGATTTGGGGTGGAAAGCATGTGTAAGATTATCTTTCCACGCCAATCCCAAGTACCCAGCCAAAAGAGTGCAGGAGTTGTTGGAGACTGTGGGTCCAGATTATGACCGAGCTTCGGCTATAGAGAAAGTGTTTTTGGCCAAGAAGAAAGCTTAAGTGAAGGCCCTAAAGTATGCCAAAGCCAAGAGAGCATCCAGTGTTCCAACAATGTCCTCCTCCAACCCGAATGTTTTGATCGAGGATCTGAACCCAGGCACAAAAGCAGACGATCAATAGGAATTCGAGCAGCCATCACCGGAAAGCTATAGGTCTTCGGCTATCAGATAATCCGTTGCTTGTACTTTTTTGTATGTGCTGATCTTGTCTAAATGCCTCCAACTGTTGCTTTTTTTGTTCAACTTACCTATCTTTATTTTGTACATTTGTAGGACAACTGTAGCTGTAGTCTATCCACTTGGTGATGTAATTATATTTTTAGCAAGCTATCTATTTTAGGGAATTAGTAGTATTTAAAGAGAGAGATCCTAATGGATACTGTAAATTATTAGATTAGTTTAGTTTTAGAATTATTTTTTTCTCTCTTCTTTCACATTGAAACCCTAGTTTTATTTTCTCCATTAATTCAAGCACTCAAGGTATTTTCCATTAATTTCTTCTTTATTATTTTTGTTATTATTTTGCTATTGATTATTGTTGATTGTTATTATTATTTTTATTAGATTTTCATGATGATTCTTAGGTTTATTATTGCTATTGTTTTTATTGATTTAATTATGCTTGAGTAGTTTCCTTCCTAGGGCAATTGGGGATCTATAACAATATAATTAGCATGTTTTGGGTTTGATTCAATTCATACTTTGGCAATTTATCGAATTCCTATTTGATTGTTCTTCATGTTATTCAATTAGGTAGTGCACGACTTAATTGTGTAATTAGATTAGTCACGAGTTTCTAGATCTAGCGATTGAAACTTAATACAAGATCTACGTAAATAGGTAGAACGAGACTATCCTAGGTCGAGAGATACATTAGGAGTAGTTCTATGGTTCATTCGATTCGAGAGAACTTTGATCCTATTCGATTGTGCCTTATTGTGAATTGTTGATACCCAATTATTGTTGATTTGTTGTTATAGTGAACCATAGCCCTAAACTTTAGTTGATTATAGTTTAGTCATAGTTAATTCATTGCTTTAATTATTTGTAGCTTAAAATAACTCAAAAAAGGTTCTTTTACTAATCTAAATGCTTTTAATTAATTAATAATTAATTGTTGCTTCTTTGTGGATTCGACCCTGTTACCACTAGCTACATTATTAGTTAGTTTTAATAGGTTTTTTTATGATAGGTACGCGACAAGCTTGTCAAACATCCTTAGTAGGACCGACGCAGGGACTTTAAAAAACGTAAGTTTGGATCAGTTATTTTCCTTAGAGGAGAGGAGTTCCATCAATCAATGATCAGGATACACCCTTAGTAGGATCAACGTAGGAACTTTAAAAAAACGTAAGTTTGGATCGGTTATTTTTCTTTCAGGTGAAGAGTTCCACCGATCAATGATCGGGATGCACCCTTAGAAGGAGCGACAGAGGGACTTTTAAAAACACGTAAGTTTGGATCGGTTATTTTCCTTTCAGGTGAGGAGTTCCATCGATCAATGATCAGAATACATCCTTAGTAGGATCGATGCACGGACTTGATAATGAAATGATCAAAACACAGCAAATATAACAACAAGGCATGATGGCTGATATAAAGAATAAGAGAATAAGACATGATAAATATAACAATGGTAGACACAAAGAAAAGTGGGATGTATTGTGCCGATATTAATTAACATTCCGAAGGAGAAAGCATTTATTTTAACAGGTCAAACAAGTGGAAAAAAATTTCTTGGTTTCGATCTAGACAGAAAATTTCTTAAGTACATCCGAGTTCCAGTGACGTTTCAGGTCCGCGCCGCTCATAGTCCGAAGTTTGAAAGTGTTAGGTTGTAATTGCTAAGAAATTTCATATGGACCCTCCCACGTGGCAGATTGCTTGTTATCGATCCGATCTTTTTGAACAGTAGCAGTGTTACGAAGAACTAGATCCTCGACTTGGAGCGGATGTTTCCTCACTCGCTAATTGTAGAATTTTCCGATGCGTGGCTTGTAGAACGCCATGTGTCGTCGGGAATCATCCTGGTTTTCATCCCAGAAATCTAGAGAATCTTGKCACAACCGCTTGTTGTTAAACAAAAAATACTAAATCCGCAGGTTTAGGACACCAATTCCAACGGTAAGAATGCTTCCACCAAAGAAAAAGGGGTATGATTGGTTGATTCTTTCTCCGTTGTCCTGATTGCCCATAATGTACTCGACAATTCGTRGAGCCATGCCGACTTCTTGGCATCGCATCACTTCTTCAGCCACTGCTTGTTTGCAGCTTCGGCCTGCCCATTGTTGTGGGGGTGAAAACCCGCGAAATATGCGACGTGTATCTGGAACTCCGTGACGTATGCTCGAAGGCGTACATTGTCAAATTGCTGATCATTATCAACTATGAGTACTCTGGGAAATGATATGTTGCCAAATAAATTTCTTGACGGCCTGCTCAGTAATGGTAGATAGGGCTTCCGCTTTCACCCATTTGCTAAWATAGTCCACTCRAACGATTAGCCAGTTGCGTTGATAAGCTACTGTTGGTAAGGGTCCCAAAATGTCCAARCCCCACTGGGAGAAAGGAAGTGGACAGAAGACTGATTGAAGATCCTAGGCTGGTTAGTGAATCGTTGGCGCGAACTTCTAACACTTGGCATATTTTTGGTCCATCTCTTTTGCGTCCGATACCATGGTCAGCCACCAATAACCAGTGCAAACGACCTTGTGAGCCAACATGCGCCTTCCTAGGTGATTGAAACAAATGCCTAAGTGTAGCTCCCGAAGTATATAATCGGCATCTTTAGGTCCAACACACTTGAGCAGGGGGCCTGAGTACAATAAATCGAGATGTCGTTCGCTTAATTTTGGCCGGGGAATCCTTGTCCTTGGGTAGGGAGTCAGTGAGCTTGTAAGACAACGTCGGATCCATCCAGCTTGCTTTTCGTTCAATGGCGCATGTCTCGGCTGTGACATCAACGCTTTTGGTGGGTCAGACTTCTAAATACACTGATCTTGTTAACTGTGATGGAGCCGTGGCTGCCCATTTGGCCAACCCATCAGCCTATGTGTTCTGACTTCGGGGTATTAGTTCTACCTCGAAGGTGCTAAACCGGCTAGAGAGCTCCTTGAGTTTGTCCAAATACTTAACCATTTTTGCGTCCTTTGCCTCGTACTCCCCCCCGAAGTTGATTGGAAACTAGCTGCGAATCTGTTTTTAGCCGAACATGTTAAGCATCCATAAAATGACATAACTCCAGGTCGGCAATGGCCGCCTCATATTCAGCCTCGTTTTTTGTGGCCTTGAACTGAAATTTGAGAGCGTACTCGATGGTCAGACCTTCGGGAGTGAGTAGGACGACTCCTCCACCCAAACTCTGTACCATGAATGAACCATCTGAAAGAACCTGCCAAACCGAGCATGGTTTGGCACTAACTTATTGCTGGCTCGTTTTGGCTATGAAGTCGATCAAGGCTTGCGCTTTAATCTCTGTTCGCGYAAAGAAGGTGATCTCAAACTCGGTTAACTCAAAGGCCCACTTTGTTAGCCTGCCAGACCGTTCAACTTTTCCCAGCACCTTCTCTAATGGCTGATTACACAATACCTTGATCGAATGTGGAATGAAATAAGGGCTGAGCTCCCGGGAAGCGATGATCACTGCACATGCAATTTTTTCGGTTAGAGGGTACTGGCTTTTAGCATCGGTCAAGGTGTGACTGACGAAGTAGATGGGGAGCTGCTATTTATCTTGAACACGAAGTAGGATGACTTACGGATGTTGAACTAAATGACACATATAGCTGTAGAGTGTCACCTGGGATTGGTCAAGATAGTGTTGCAACTTCGTTAGATGACTTTTTAACGCCTTATATGCGTCAGTTTTCTCAGCGCCCCAAGTAAACTCTTTATTGTACTTTAGAGCTTTAAAGAATGATAGGCCTTTGCTAAATGCCTTGGATAAGAATCGCAATAGGGCTGTCATTTGGCTAGTCATCTATTAGATGTCGCACTTAGTTGTAAGTTCGGGTAACGAGAGGATAGCCTGGACTTTGTCTGTGTTGGCGTCGATCCCCCTGGTGCTTACCATGAACTCAAGAAACTTTCCCGATGCAACTCCYAATACACYCTTTTTTGGATTAAGTTTCATTCCAAACTACTGAAGTGTCTGGAATGTTTCCGCCAAATCCTGCACATGCTGGGCGCAAATGGTACTCTTGATAATTGAGTCGTTGACATAAACCTCAATGTTACGACCCTTCTGGCTGGTGAAGACAGAACCCACCACCTTTGATATGTTGCTCGGTGTTCTTGAGGCGAAAGACATCACAAAGTATTGAATATCTGGTAATATGAATGCAGTTTTCTTTGTCGTCGGTGCATCCATAAAGCTCAGAAGTTCATTCCCGTTATTGAACCGACCATCTGATTGATTTAAGTCTGTATAATCGACAAACTTGCACCAACTGCCATGGGTTCTTACCATGATAACATTGGCCGAACAGTACGGATATAAGGGATGGCTCCGATAAATCTCACGTCTAAAATTTTTGTACTTCTTCCGCGATCGCCTTGGTCTTTCTCTCGGGAATAGTTTTGTGCTGATGTGAGATGATGTGATGTGTGATGCCTGGAATTTCATCAAGCCGAGAAGGCGAATGAGTCACGGTTCTCTAAATTAGTTAGATTAAACGTCTGCGTAGTCCGACGCTTTATGTCTGTACCAATTGTTGTGGTGCGAGAGATCGTTGTTGATAAGACACTCTTTCTGTTTCCTCTCCAATCGATATTGTATTCGGTCATGTGGAGCATCGTCAAGTGCTCCAAAGAGAATTCTGCGGGGGAATCGTACCCTTTTCTTCTTGTTCGGGGCAACGTCTCTCGCCCCCTTGTCAACCATCAATAAGGTGTCTCGAATGACTGCATATACCTTACGTGCCCTCCTGATCTCCCGACTCGTGGTCGTCCCAATGTTAGATACATAGATCAACATTTGATGGTAGTGAATCATACGGCCTAAGGTGGTGGATCTAGTCTGCCATAATGACTGTTGTACAGATGAATGTTTACACAAGAACTCGACCATTATGTTTACTTGTCGACCATGGCAACTTTGGGGCAAAGTGACTTTTTGTGATATTGTGGCCGAACCTATTGAACAATCGTGAGTAATGATTGTAAAACGCTTTGGGTCCAAATGCTACGTCAAAAGCGCTTCTAAGAGTATATTTGGATATCCCCCATCTAAGTAGACCCATTTGACTGTGTGGTTGGACAAATCACCGATATCACCAAGGGTCGTGAGGATTGAAACACTAACAAGTCGCCGTTTGAAGGTCATCGCTAGGAGAACTAGGAGCTCTCAGTAGTATGAAATCAACAACTGAATGGAGTTAGATTAATGAAGATTCTCTAATGCTAGCACTATAGGAGACTCTACCACCCGCCAAAGATTCAATGAAATCTCAAGTTTCGAGGATTACTTGACTGGTGGCAGGGCTTGTGTGGACCTTGTCTCGGTAGTTGAGTTTCCCTGAGTCTTTCTTTTCTCGTCTCACTGTCCGAACATAACGGGCTGAAGTACCTCGTGGAGAAATATCCCTCAATTTGCATCTTCACTTCAAGAACCAAAGCTCTAATTTAAAAGCCGATCATTTTTCGGCTCACACAATCAATACACTTGATAAAATAAGTAAAGGTAGATGACTACCGGAGACTACTAGTCTCCAACTTTGCGACCACGAAGCATGTAGTCGTCAAGTTGTCGCAATAATTCAAAAAATAGCAACTTTTTTGATGTTGGAGACTGACTTATGTATTTTAGCGACTAAGTTTGATGTTATAGAGACTACTCTGGTAGTCGCTATTTGGTTTTGAATTTAAAAAAATTTGACTAATTCTTATTCCCTCARGACCTCACAGATTCACAATCACTCACTCACTCTTATCCTCTRATCCTCTTTTTCTCTCTCCTCATATCCTCCWATTCCTTCACAGTTATTCAACAATTCTCACTGTATCTTTGATTCAACTGGTTTTTAATGTCATTTCCAAATATAAGTGTGAAGTCTTTTGTTCTTTTCTCTGATCTCATTTACAGATCAAAGGTACTATGTTAAGTGAAGGGGGTTGCTAAATACCGCCTTAAATTACTCCATACAGCCTAAAATACGTAGCAAACTTCCCTTTTCACCCTTACAACCATTTTGGCTCATCTTTCCCCTTCCCTCTCTACCCCCTCACTACCTCATCACCATTTATTTGCAAACACTTTCACCACCACCACCTTGCAACCACCACCACCTCAAATTGCCACCTTGCAACCACCACCACCACCTTAAATCGCCACCTTGCAACCACCCCTACTCACTTTCATTTCCACCACCACCTTGCAACCATCCCCTTCTCACTTTTATTTCCACAACCACCTTGCAATCACCACCACTACACTTACCACCAACCAAGTAGCTAGCAACCCATCACCCACTCACTTACCACCAATAATCGAAAGCCCCTCCAACTTCTTGCCACAACTCCACAAGGCCCCCATTTTCGACACAAAAAAAGGTGAGGAWGAAGCTCAACCGCCACCTCAACGTCGTACTGTAATTTCGCCCCACCACCARAACCACCACAATCGGCATCMAACGTCCACCATGGCAGTCGAAGCAGTCAAAGCAACAATGGCCGAGGTACGTTCGAATTTTGAATGTCGTAAAAAAATGAAAATCCGTGCTAGAAATCTCTGATTTGGACACCTGCATGCCAAAATCACGTAGCCCCAATGGAGACCTGCGTGATTTTGGGACGCAAGTCCAATGGAGAATCGCGTGATATAGAAACGCGATTCCAATGGTAACTTGCGTGATCTATACATGCGACTTTATATCGGACCCGTGTCTGAATATCGCACAAGTCTCCATTGGGCCCGTGCATTAAAATCACACAGGTTTCCATTGGACCTGCGTGATTTCGACATGCAAGTTTCATTTTCGATTTCTTTTACCAAAAATTGTGAGTTGTTTTGCCAATTGTGATTATCGTAATAGTTATAATTAATAGAGGGAGTTAAATTAAATTAATTTTCTTGTTAAATATTATTTTGTATTATTGTTTGATAAATAAAGTTTAGTGGTAGTGTGAGTCTAATGAAATGTTAGATTTCTGGCATTTAATTAATTTGTAAGTGAATTATTTATATATAGTTCATTAGTAGTAGTTTACTTTATTCTATGTCCATTATATGTAAGTATATGTAAATGCAATAAAAGTCTATGTAAATTCCATTATACGTGATTTGTAGTTAGAACTCGATTTAGTTGAAGAAAACATAGCCAAAGTAAGTTGCATTCAATCACTAGAAATTAACGCAAATAACTACCAAATTCCTACAGATAGGTTAGTTAATATAATTCAAAGTGATTAATTGAATTTAAAATACGCTAGAAAATAACGCAAATACATCACATAATAGGAAACTACATGGGGGGGTATAAGTCACCCCTCATTTCCACCTCCCCGCTAAAATCCCATGACCTCGTTGAACCTTTCCACCTTCCCGCTACACGTGTTCAACAACTTCTGCTTGATCTCATAGGTGTCTTGRATTTGATCAACCTCAGTAGAAAACACAAAATCAGCTTTGCAAGACCACCGTTGACACCACTACTGTAATCCCCTGTAATTTTTAAATATTTATAAATATATTTTCTGATAAATATACTACGATGTATTTCATAAAAACAATCAAAAATTTTATGGATATATTTTATTATAAATATATTATGATTTATCTTATTTATTTCAACGAAATGTCAACCGACTGGGCAGAAAGGAAGAGTGGACGAGAATATGATGGTATAGTAAAATGAATCCTATATTTAGTGACTGGGTTAGTGAATCGTCTGGCGCCGACTTACTAACTCAATAACTGGCTCAAGTAGGTTGTGATGGTCCATTTCTGCTCTTAGTTGACACTTGTCGATCAGTACGGTATAAACGCTCAATGAGTGCAGTTAATGCCGCAAATATTTACATCGACTAAGATGCATGAGATTTGACCTGGTTGGTGTGCAGCAGTCCTGTTGATGTCGCCTTCCTTAGGTGCTGTAGGTACTACTAATAATGACTTATGCTATAATGTCATCTCACGGTAGGGTATATGTGCATCTACATCCTAGTGCATATATTTTATAATTAGGTCATTACAACAACTTGTTGAGATTCGTCCCTTCTTATGAATGGGGCACTTATGATACAAAAAATACACCCCAGAGATGCTTTCGAATATGATCTGATATTGGAGTGAGAGGTACCTTAAATGTATGGCCGGGCGAAATTCTTGTCTAAGGGTGTGAGAGGTCGTTGAGCTCAAAGTGAGCGCTTGGTAACTAGTGAGACAACGTCGTTGATGTAGCCTCGTTGCTTTTCGTTCAAATGGGCGCATGTCTCGGGCTGTGACATATAACATACAAAGACCAATCAGACCTGAGGATATTGTAGGTGGTCAAGCATGACTCTACTTAAATATCATGCTATAGGTCTTCAAATAAAACTTGTGTGGAGCGGAGTGGCTGCCTTAATCATGGAAATTGGCGCAGGGACGATGTTCACGATATCGCTCTGATTTTGACTGGTGGGTATTGGGTTACCGATGGAAGAGTGCATCAACCCATCTGGAGCTAAGAGAGAGCTCCTATGAGTTGTTAGTTCGCAAAGATCTTAACCACATTTTTGGGCGTGGCTCATCTGACCTCGTATACCCGACCAGTTTGATTGGCAGCTAAGCTGCGAATCCTTTTTAGCCGAAGACAATAGTAGCATAGAGCAATGAAAGTATTGACATAATTTATACTGGGACTTATGGTGGGCACTCACACGGCAGACGATATTACAGTCACCATCGTTTTTTTGTGGATGGATTCCAACCTCTTGTGGCATTATTTCGAATAACATGTATAACAATTTGAAGACGTTATAGGATCCAGATGAGTAACACATGGATAGGATATGTAGGGGCCAATCTTTCGTGTGAGTTCGAGTGTAACGTACTTCTTCCATTGCTGCCAAAACGTGGTCACTGTAATTCATCGAACTTATGAACATGTCTTGTAAAGAAGTTGCCATATTCCGCTATGAGTAGAGTTTAGTGATGTTACCTTACTTATCTCTGGCTCTTAGATAGGGTCTGTTCGCGGTCTTTTGAGCTTGAAGACCGACTTATCAATTATGTAGAACTCATTGTACGGCTTTGCGTCATATTATATCTAGATTCTAGCAATTGAACTTGCAAGGTGGAAAGGTCAAAAAGGTTCGGGTTAACATTAGGCCTTCAAAAAGGCACTATTGTAGATCTATCGGGAAGTTCAATTATTGCAACGGATTCCAGGGGTCGAACAACCCGCAGGTTCCATTCTCAAACTTGCTCACTTTGTTCACATTCCAGTCATTTTCGCTAAAGGTGGCTGGATTTTAGGTTAGAAAACTGGGAAGGTTATATTACACTTTAGATAATAGTTGATCGATTTGGAATGTAACGAGGACAAAGAGGCGCCTTGCTAAGTCTGCACAGGACAGCCGATGAATCATTGCAACTAGCAATTTTTTCGGTTAGAAGCGGTCAGGGTTTCGTCATTGGTCATGGGGTGTGAGGGGCTGGCGTGGAGTAGAGGGGGGGCTTGCCGAGGGGTTCTTTTGTGTGAAAAAAGTTGTATCCTTACAAACGAGACTGTTTTTATCTTTGAACGTAAGAAGTAGGATACTTAGCGTGAGTGTTGAAGCAAGAGACACATATGCTGTAGAGTTGCTAGATGGGATTTGGTCAAGATAGTCGTGGCATCGTCGTTAGATATGATGTTTTACGACCTTATTGCGTCAGTTTTCTCAGCGCCAGACACAAGTCAACTTTTAGGTAAGTTTTTATGATGCTTTAAATAGATGATGGACCTTTTTGCGTAAATATGTGTGGATAAGAATCATCGGAAATTGAATTAAGGGTCCTGTCACTGCTTATCTTCTTTTCTTTATATTATATGTTGCATCTTTGTATAATCTCGGGTACGAGAGGACTGCCTGCGATTTGTCTGTGTTGGCGTCGACTCATCCCTTGCAATTTAACTATTGAACTTCAACGCAAACTTTCCCGATGCAAACTATACAAATACCACTTTTATGTGAGAATTATTAGTTTGGCTAATACTCACAATTATACTGAGTGTTGGATGTTTCGGAGGGCATTAATACTCAACGGTGAGATTGCTAACTACGGGTGCATTAGCAAAATGGTCTCTTAGGAGAAATATCTCGATTTGTGTTGATTGAACTGATTTTAATTAACTCTAATGTGGGTATGGCGATCGATTGTACTACTTAACGTGCGGGACTGGTGAGGACGAGAGCTTTCCTTGTGACGATCCTTTTGTCAGTTTGCTGCCTCGGATGGGATTCCTTCAACTCCTTCTAACCGAGTCTATACGAGGCGGCCATAGTTCCGTAGAAGTACATAACATAATTGTACTTGAATACTCCTGGTTAATGATGAACATGCAGTTTCTCTTTTCGATGTGCGGAAGGTAAATGCATCCATATAAGGCTTATAGATATGTTCGGGTTCAATGGAGGATAATCCCCAGATCTAGATGTAGAATGACGCACAATGAATCAAATGAGAGAGGATTGGAGGCGGGAATATGGATATTATTTGAAGGCTTGAGTGTTGTGGAAGACATCAAGATTAGCAAAACAGATTCTTTAATTGCCGTAAAGGTTTCGCTTGATTGATTTAAAGCTCGGTTATAGCAAATCACAAACACATGATGGCATCGGACTCAATGCACCAACTGCCATTCTTAAAGGGGATATTTACTTGGCAGACATACATTGAGGCTCGACTCGCATTCGGGATAGTGAAGGAGGTGGCGAATTGGGCTCGGTACTCCTGACGACTCTCAAAGTTTTTTTGCTACATTATGGTACTTTCCCGAGTCTTTGGTCGCTTGTCTTCATCTCCGGGGAAAATGCTACTAGGTTTTCTTCGTGCTGCTGTGAGTATGGCACTCCCGATTTTTGTGTGTGATCAGCCAACTTGGTATAACTTCATACTCAGCCCGAAAAGGCATACTACGCCAGTTTCTTAGGTAGTTCTCAATTGGGACTTAATTAGTTAGCTGGAACAAATCATGACTGGTAGGATCCGTACGCTATATTTAAAGATTACTACTCTGTAAAAGACATCAATAAGTTGTGCTGGTAGAGGAGAGGGCTCTGTGGTTTACTCAATAGGTTTATAGAATATAGAATTATGGTATCATCTTTCGGATACGCTTGTAGATCACTCTAAGAATTCACAACCCGAAATCGTCATTGTCTTCGGAACGTCCCTGATGGACGAGGTGTTGACAAGGCCTTCGCTTCCCATAGGAACATATCTCTCTCTGGCGTGCAGAATCGGCAATTACCTATTTTTTCGTACTTGTATCAGGAAGTGTGGGAGGACTGGCACACCGGGTCCTATCTCGAACAGCGGCCATTTTGTTCATTGCCTCGAGGAGTCAAAGAATGGAACGTTGTGTTGCCGGTGTAAGGAGAGAATGAGCTAGCTAATGCAGAAAGGTATAGGTTTATGTAGACAGCAATCGTGTAGGGTAGTGCCATGGTTTGAGGAGCAAGCCCGAACGTATCAGATGGTGGTGCAATTGTGCATATCGTCCAAATGTATGAAGATATTATAGACTAACATTTAATCGATGTGTAGTGGAACTGACTTGAAATTTACGGCTGGAACAAAGGTCGTGAGTAGTCCATAGGAAGAGGTCTTGCAACCCATATTAGTAGGTTGTGGTCTGCAGTAATGAATAGTTTTAAGGTCCGGCTAGAAAACATTCGACAATGATTTGCTTTGTGTCGTGCTGTCGGGACATGGAAGAAACTTTGGGGCATAGTATGCTTTCTTTGTCGAGTGTCTCTTGGTTAACCGCTGGTCCACAAACCTGTCACTGCAATATGAAGCCAATGCGGGTAAAGTGTATTTGTAAGCAGAGCAATAACTGACTGTCTTGTTGGTTCTCAAATTGGCCATCAGTAAACGGCAGCTTTTCTATTATGAGTGTGATTAAATTTCGCCACGAGTAGAATCGCGGCCCAATCAAAGCTGGAAAATACTGCAATTTGTACTGGCTGTTGGATTGACCAATAATCCAACCCGAGTACTCAAACAATGGAAGGCTACCAGTATCTCGTCCGAGGATATGAAACCTTCTCAGAAAGGCGGAATTATTCCGTTGTGAGTCGGTATATGTAGGCTCGATCATGACCTAGGAAGACTTGCTGTATAATTTATGTGACATCAACTGATTTGGTTGAGATTTTGATGATGCTCTTTGTTGTCAAGACTCTACTTGGGAATCTACATCTTCGTCTTGCTGCGGAACCGAAATTCGGTATCACTAATCATTGAAATCCAGGTTCGGAGGATTGCATGACAGTGGAGAGTCTCACATGTCGTAGGACCTATTTGTTGTTCGGTAAGTCGCAATTTCCTCGTAGAGTAACTTTTCTTTTTCCTCGTATTTCTTCACTGGTTTCCGCAAAGCACGTACGATAGATACCAATCGTTGAGGAAATGATATTATGTCGATTATTCATCTCGCACTTATCAACTTCAGTGAGAAGCCTATAATCTATTAGCAGAGGTGAGTTGATCTTATTGCTAGTGAAAGCTGATAGAAAAAAAACAAAAACATGCTAGTAATTTGGTAAAATTCGTGGTAGTTGCATTTCACTCCTCCTTTTCTGCACCTACTCATTGCTTGGTTCATCTTCATGTGGAAAAAGATTATCTTAGCGGTTGTTAGAGATGGCAACAGATCTCACTATCTACTAGCTTCTAATCAACATATTGAGACACATACCATTTAATCTAGACTTATAAAACTGTAAGAAATGCGATCGTATGTTTTCTTAACAAGTAATTTGTCCTCTCATTTAAACTCTGAAAAAAAAATAGCAACTTGATATAATTAGGATGATGTAACTCGCGCATAAAAGAATTTGATTATTACTTTGTCCGACTAAGTATTAGATGTTATTAATTTTATTGATGATGTTTACATTGTGTGTCGGTCGTTCGCTATTATGTTTTAGTCTCTGAATCTAAAAAATTTTGACATCATGTAGTATTTCTTCTGACGACCTCCCTCAATTTTCTCAACTCAAGTTTCGATTATGGATACGAAGATCTGTCGGCATTATCTGCATCATTGTGATGTAGTTCTCTCGGTCCTGCATATCCATCGCTAGTACTATTTTTCCTTACATCAAATCTTGGGTCACTTTAATCATGGGTTGTTACGACTGTATCTTTTCCAATCTCAATTCATGGTTTTACATATGTTATTTTTCTTTGGTTTGCAACTTTTATAGAGTTAGCTCGAGGGTAAAAGTCTTTAGGAA
Organism: Bassia scoparia; assembly: GCA_008642245.1. Taxonomy (NCBI): domain Eukaryota; kingdom Viridiplantae; phylum Streptophyta; class Magnoliopsida; order Caryophyllales; family Amaranthaceae; genus Bassia; species Bassia scoparia. The sequence goes on along the minus strand of SNQN01002267.1, from coordinate 44,712 downwards.
TTATGTAGCAGTTATTTCTTGTTCTCGAGTTTTGACATTCGAGGCACTTGGATTTAGTGTACAAATAACGTCATGTTAGGGAAGATTGTAGGGGGGCTTTGACTTAGATATTGAAGTAAGACAACCGCCTCTAATAGATGTGTCTATTCGCATAACATAGCCTAATCGGTCAAGGCAATTGAGCTCTGATCGTGAAGGTTCACCTTAGTAAACAAATGGAATGAGTTACTTACGCGATTTCCGGTCTCATCTTCCCTTCCGCTCATTTTCTTACTGACTGTCTGCAGGCTGGCCTCTACAGCTTTGTTGGGCAGTTAATTAATTGTTGCTATTCGTTGGCAAACACTTTTCAGCTCATGCCAAGCCCGCTTTTGTATTCCACTTTTGGTCATGCTACACACTTTGATAATATCTTGTCCCATTTGATCGCATAATACCAAAAGATCTCTTTCTTTTTTGATGCACACCACGTGACCTGTAAGCTTAATTTTATGTTTCAGAACGGATTACTATCTAGCAACTTACTTAGGACTTTATGAAATGGCCTCCCTTATGTTGCACACGAACCTGGTCTTACTCACATTTCATGTTCTCTGCGGACACAAGCGGTTGCAGTATTGGCTCGCCATATGCATTCCTTGCCTAACTGCTGTTAATTTGTATCCAACAAGCTTGCACCACTCTCGCTAATACTCTTATCAACAACCATTAATTAACTCTAAACTACGATTACCTTGACCAACTGTAGAGGCGAATTTATTCTTCCACAACCCTAAATAGAGTTAGGTAGCAAGGCTCTTACACACATTACTTTCCTTACATTAAACAACTCATCAAGTCAGCGCAAACATTTGTGTCATACTAATCGTGTTTGGAGCTAACGAAGAAGCCTCGGACCGCTCAAACTCCTTACGGAAAACGACATTTCATAACTCCTCCGAGACTTTAGGCCCCTTGTTATTCTCCGACAACAGATCAAAAAGGTACGAGGAACACGTATTAGGGCTCAAACCACAGACTAGACGGGGCATTCATGCTAGTTTTTTTGGTAGAGGAAGAATTATTTCCCTTTTGGGTATTTCTCACATTTGCATGCCCTTTGCGCACCCCTTGAGCATACACACTCTTAGATCAAATAGTCGTATACTGTATTATCCGAATCACTCCAACCGCGTATATGTTTAACTTTCAACTTTAAGATGTGATAAAGAAATCGATGAGGGTCCTCTAAACGTCATGATTTCTCAGCTTCAATTTGCTATGGGTGCAGTGAGATGACGTAGACGACAGAAAAGAGAACGAGTATGGCACAGAGGTTATTGCAGTTTGAGAACATAAAAGTTATGAATATATACGTGTAAAAAAAATAGAAATGACCGTTGAGGGCAAAGAATCTCATAATGATAAATGTGAAACAACACATGACAATGACATAAGGGAGAGACACATAATCAGAAATTCCATATTACCGCTATGCAATGCGAGTAAATTGGAGAAGAAATGAATGATGATTTTTATTAGGATCGACAGTCCAAATGGATTTGAAATTGCGCTGTGAATTAAAAGTAGAATGGGTGATTCAAGATGGTAATGAGTGATTCTGATTGCTAATGTCGAATAGTTCAAGGTGGATTAATTTAATTCGATGGTACATCAACGATATGTGTTAATTGAGTGGACAAAGTGTTTGCTTCATGGACTTCTCCATAGAATGACATTAGCGGACAACCAAAGTTGCATTGATTAACACATTCACTCTATCAAGGGTTCTCCATTGGAGATGCGTGTTAGACATTCAGACTGCAACAAAAATCTGTTCTCATTATGGTTTACCTTGAGGGATTTTTTTAGAGTACCTGGTTCAGTTCGAAAATTTGTGAGTTGGGTATTGGGTGGAGAGGTCCATGTCAATGTGCAGGAATTATCGAGGGATGGGTAGATTGTTATTAATAGAGCTAGTGTAGGTTGGAGATCTATTAAATTATTTAAATATTAATTTTTCCTTTGCTTCCACATGTATTTCAATGGTGGTCATTTTAAAGTGTTTTGTGATCAAGATCGAAAGTTAGGTGTAAGTCACTAAAGTGGGTGCTAGAATGAGATGTATAGAATCCTGGATTTAATTAATTTGTAAGTGAAATTTATATATGTTCATTAGTAGTTTACTTTATTGTTGTCATTATTGTAAGTATATGTAAATGCAAAAAAGTCTATTAAATTCCATTATACGTGATTTGTAGTTAGAATCGATTTAGTTGAAGAAAACAGCCAAAGTAAGTTGCATCAATCATAAAATAAGCAATAACTTACCAAATTCCTACAGATATGTTATTATATAATTAAAGTGATTAATTGAATTTAAAATACGCTAGAAATAACGCAAATACATCATAATAGAACTACATGGGGGTATAGTCACCCCATTCCACCTCCGCCAAATACTACTGACCGTTGAACCTTTCCACCTCCCGCATACACTGTTCAACAACTTCTCTTGATCTCATAGGTGTCATTGCATTTGATCAACCTCAGTGAAACAAAATCAGCTTTGCAAGACCACCGTTAACCACTACTGAATCCTGTAATTTTAAATATTATAAAATAATATTATTTCTGATAAATATACTAGATTATTCATAAAACAATCAAAATTTTATGGTATATCTTATTATATACTTATATATCTATTTATTTCATCTTATTTTTTTAATTTTATTCTGATTCTAGTTCTC